>JAAIIK010000093.1:3222563-3235478 GCA_014706435.1 Silurus glanis
TCTCTTCTCTTCTCTTCTCTTCTCTTCTCTTCTCTTCTCTTCTCTTCCTGTTTAGCACTTCACTTTTCTTTGTTTCTGTTCTCTTCTCCCTTTTTCTCTTCTTTTTTCTACTCTCATATTTTGCTTTTATTTCTTCAGATCTCTTTCCTCTTGCCCTTTGTTTTCCCTCTTTCTCTCTTCTTTTTTTAATACATATTTAGCTTTTGCCAATTTCTACTCTTCTGTTTTTTAGGACGGTTGGCTATCAACACTATGAGGGCAGAACAATAGCCAGAAACCGGGAACACCAGAAACCTGAACATAAACATGAGGTGGTAGTTTAGTGGTTAAGGCTTTCATGAGTTCAAATCCCAGCACCACTAAGCTACTACTGCTGGCCTCTTGTGCAAAACTCTTAACATTCCAACTGCTGATTTTCTAAGTCACTCTGGAGAAGGGAATCTGCTAAAATGGCGTAAATGTAGTATGTGACACACTCAGACGCACACACATGGGTACCGTATGTATACCAATTAGATATTACATTAAAACCACCTGTCTGATATGTTGTAGTTCCCCATGTGCCACTTAAACAACTGAGTTGTCTAAGGCCTGGACTTCGCAAGATTTCTAAAGATGTGATGTGGTGTGGCACCAAGACTTTAAGTCCTGTAAGCCGCATTGTAGATTAGACTTTTGTTAAAGATTTTTTTGGTTTGCGGAGTTTGGAGGCCGAGTCAACACCTTGAACTTTTTGTCATGTCCCTTAAACCATTCCTGAACAGTTTTTCCGGTGCAATGGGTGGGTGTCCATTGATGAGGTCACTGATATTAGAGAGTTCAGTAGCCGTGAAGAAAAGTTCAGGGCCCTTGAGAAAAGCTCTCAACCTCTTAAAGTTGCTCTGAATAAAAGTGTCTGCTAAAATGGCACACATGTAAATGTAATTAATGTCGACTAAGGAAAAGTCACTTGTTGTTTCGATTGGCAATCCTGCCAGGATGTTCATTTTACCGCCTGCAGGAATTTGTGTGCTGTATAAAAAAAACGCTGCTAATTAGGAGAACATGGATTTAAAGCTGGTTTGACACTATGCAGTTTCAGCACTCTTAGAAGATTATTACTTGTCACCTTGTACGTAATGAGCCTAATAAACTCTCGGCTGGATTCTACATCAACGTCAGGTTTTAAGATGAAGATCCCCTAACAATAGATGTGCGATTAAAGCAAATTACTACGCTCTGTTTTACGTCATCGAGCAGCATGATCCGGGCTCGTGCAGAAAACTGGAGCGAGTAGTAACAGACACATTATTATTAAAGTCGCATTATGCTTTTAAAAATATTAAAAATGAGATGGCATTTTCAACCTGTAGTAAGGGGCAATATAGCAGGCCAAATATTCACACCGAGCTGAGGATGATAAAAAATAGTAGCTTTATCATTCACCATAAGAGAGGACAAGCATGTTAGCGCTATTATAACAGACAGACAGACAGACAGACAGACAAGAATATGCCACTTGCTTGCTCATTAAGGATAACCTTTTAGGCAATAACATATAAATTCCTCTTTGTTCAACCTCTTTGTCTCTGTGAGGCTGCTTTGGGACAGTGTCCAGTGTTAAAAGTGAAATACAAATAAAACTGAATTGACAATTGGACATACAGACAGACATGTAGATAGATTTGTAGATGGATGGATGGATGGATGGATGGATAGATAGATTCATTCATTCATTCATTTAGAACCTATTTATTTCCTGCTTTCATCTAAAGCTTCTTTGGGACAATGTCTATTGTTAAAAGAGTTATACAAATAAAATGGAACTGAATTGACAGACAGATGGATGGACAAACGGACAGACAGACATGTAGATAAATAGGTAGATATACTGTATATGTAGATGGATGGATGGATAGACAGATAGACCATTTTTATTGATCCCAGATGGAAATTCACATATTACAGAAGCACAGAGAGTCTAAAAGTATACTAAAAGTTTACTCATATTATCAATAAGGAATATCAAAAGAATAAACATAGAGATGTTCATATACAAAGAAGCAACAGATACTGTGAGGTGTGGTGTTTCATGGTAGAGCAGGAGAGTGTTTTTGTGTAAGCAGTATAACAGCAGAACACTGAATGGCGATGCAGTGGTGCTCAGAGCAGTGTAGTGTCCCAACACAGAGATCAGATAAAGTATGCCGTGATCACTGTTGGTACAAACACCCTCCTGTACTGCTCCTTTAGCTGAGCTGAATGAGTCGTCTGCTAGAGGAGCTCCACTTTTTCATCAGTAGGTCATGGACAGGGTGTTTTACTCTTTGCCTGTTGGTGTCTTTTGAATGAGTGTTGTAGCAGCACTTATTCCAAAGATCTTTCACACTGAACCCTGGGTTCTCTTTAAACCCTTCAGCTGATGCGTCATTTAGAAGGGGGATTAGCTCCACTGTTTATTGCGGGGCATTAAACCTTACTTCTTTTTTTTTTAATAACAAAGGCAGACAAGTCTAAATGAATATATGCTTTTAATGGGTTGGAGTGGAAGATCTCCTGCTATAGAGTTCTGACCATAACTCTGTAGAACCCTGCTGACTGCATGCCAGGCCTCCTCACCTCACTTAGATGAGTACCTGACTTAACGGCCTTGTGGCTGAATGAGTACAAATCTCCAGAAATTTAGCGAAGCATCTTCAAAAAAAGAGTGGAGGTTATAGTAACAACAAATGGGGAAGAAATGTTAAATTGGATGTTCAAAAATCACATGCAGATCAAATGGTCATGTGTGTATGTAGGGATGGTTTTACATAAACTAAAATTGTTTAGCTGTAATAAATGGACTTTCGGTGCCACCCAGCTGAGGATGAGTTGCCTCTTGAGTCTGGTTCCTCTCAAGGTTTCTTCATTATCTCAGCCGTCTCAGGGACGTTTTCCTCACCACAGTTGCAACTTTCTTTCAGCTTCTCCCGTCAGGGGTCGCCACAGCGGATCATCCGCATGTTTGATTTGGCACGTTTTATGCTGGATGCCCTTCCTACTGCAACCCCCCCATTTATCCGGGCTTGGGACCGGCACTAAGAGTGGCTGCGGTTGGTTCCCTGAACGGGGATCGAACCCGGGTTGCAGCGGTGAGAGCGCCGCATCCTAACCACTAGACCACCAGGGGACCTTCATTCTGTCGAACTAAATCTTAAATTATGACACTTTTTGTATGACGTGCAAATCTGGTTTCAAACCAAATATGAGTATCAAATTTAGTATGTTCAAGTCAAACCAGGACTTTTGAGTTTGTAAAAAAAAAAAAGAAAGAAAGAAATACGTACAAGGAGTGGAAAACTGCATTTATTTTTTATATACTCTTCTGCTACATTGTCAGGACCCCTGAACCATTCTAGGACAGCCTGCTTCACTTCGTCATCAGGGAATCACCACGTCCAGGATCGTCACTGACGTCTATCTTTGAAACACTTACACCATTCAAATGTCTTACTGCAGCTGAGTGTCTCATCATCGTACTGTGCTTGAAGTTTTCTGTAGATATCTGCCATTTTTACGCCTTTGTTCACGAGAAACTTCATCACCACACGCTGCTCTATGCACGCACTAACACTGTTGTCTGCCATCTTGATTGACGCTCTCTTGACTGGCCCGTGACATGTCGGTCACTAAATACACTAATATATACACTAAATACTGTGTGTCGTACCTCCACGCTAGCGTCCATTTCGATGCCCGGTTTGAAGTGAATTCCCCTCGTAGAACCATAGCATTTTTAAGTCCGTTCATAGAGTTCTCTGTTCCGAAATATATCCAAAACCGGCAGTCTCGTTCCTCGCGTCGGTGCCCGAATGCACATTCAAGCGAAAGGTTTTCAGCTGATATCTCGCAAGTGCAGCATTCCCGAGCTCCAGTTTAACACTCTTCCAGCAGGAAGTTGTACATGCCTTCACTGAAAATGTGTAACATGTTAAATTGGGTTGATAATTAGCTCAATTAAGAACAAACTAAGCAACTCTGGTGATTTAATGACTTCAGAGAAGACTTGCCACACGAAGCTTCAGGGCTCATGAGCTCAGATTTGATATAAACATGCTAATTCAGCTTGGCACTCGGCTTAGAGTTCATCTTACCATCTGTCATTATATACTGCACTGCAGACTGGGTAATGTATTCATTTCTCCCCAAACACCTTTGAATTCCTAATTCTGATTGACCATAAGGTGTCTATAAAGGCAGCTTTGACTGTAGATGTAATACAGACTGTTTATGTGAGGATGTTGTTTAGTCTCCAGTGTCAGTGTTTGGAAAGAGTCAGATATGAATAGACTTAATTACTTGATTTCTGTGTTATTTGTCTTTAATAGAGAGAACAAAAAGATGTAGGGGAAAGATCGTTTATAGCTGCTATAACAAGCGAAATATAATGCACATGAAAATCAAGGACAGCTTTTTCATGAATAATCTATACTTCTTGCCTGCACAAAAACACACAATATGCCTTCATTTTAAATTAAGGTAGACCGCAATACACTGAAAAAATGCATAGAAACCCCGGGTTATTTTATGAGGTGAATATCTGATGCTTCTGCTACAGTAGAGATGATGTGTGCGGGCGGTGCAGTTGTGGCTACAGTGAAAGGAGACGTGTTGAATTGTGTTCATTGGGTTTCTTGCTTTAGTAATGACTTTCATTCTTACTGTATGAGATTCCTGTCTGTGATGCTGCTCTCTGTTATACTGCATCTCTCTATAATATTGATGGTTTCTGTATACAAGGTGTCATAACGATGGAATTAAGAGGTGGACTGATTCAGGTAGGTGATTTCACCACTGAAAGCCTTAGGTGTGTAATGCACGGCCCGAAACTGGTATCTTTATAGCCGTTGGTTGAATGTAGGTTTGTAGGATTCACATGGAATTATGATAAAAGATTTCATTAGATTTGAAATTGACAAACAGGGTCAAGGTCACATCAAGGTTGAATGTCTGAAATGATTTTTCTTTAAGTGCTTTTATGCTGCTTGAAGTCCATTTTACGGGAATTTGCAGCGTATAAATGAAGGGCTAGACTGGTTGACAGTGGAAAAGTCGCTACAGGTAAGAAGTTCTGTCTGGTACTAATTTGGTGTATTATTTGTTCAGCTCCTTTCATAAAGTTTGGAAACTTTTTGAGCATTGCCTGTGTGTGGATGCTTGCTGACTACACTGACCTCATGGCCTCCACACAAAAGCAATGAGCTCTTCGTTCTGACACAGCAGAGTCCTTTAGCATGTGAGTCGTGTGGCATCTTTTATTTAATATTCGTTGTTGGTATTTCGGGATTCATGTCTGCTCCCGGGGCTGAGATGTGGAATGTCTGGTCGGGGGGGGTCATTGTCAGGTTGTTACGGCAGCATTATTTTCTAATGGAATCCGGAGTACAAATGAGAGTGTAAAATTCTCAGCGGAAATGAGCTGCCGCTGTGCTCGGCTCCAGCGCTGCCTGCCTAATGGTCGAGCCGGAGGGCCAAGGATCTGTCATGCTCATTACACGGCCATGGTTAAGCCTCTGATGCGGACATGCCGAGAAATAGAAATGCGTCTCGATCTTCTTCTCTATCTGCCTGCACTGGATGACCTCCTCTTTCTCTCCCACAAGCTCATCTCCCCTCCCTGTTTTGTCTCTCTTCATTTCTCTCCCAGCATTCTTTCAGGCCAGACTTCCTGTCCACTGCTCACCAGCTGAAGGAGGAGGGATTTAAAGTGAGTAAAACATCTTTGTCTTTGTTGAAACCATTGAAGGTTTATTGAGCTTCAGGGATTTGGGATGCATCTTGTGCAAAGTATATCTTTCCATTTTTGGTGATCAAAATTAATTTTCACAAGCGAATAAGGGTGTAACAGTACACATATTTGTACCGAACTTTATCAGTACACGGCTTTCAGTTTGGTAAGTGTGTGTTTTAAATGCAATCCTTTTTTACGTGTGGAATATAGTTACAAATCTGACTTCCCTTATGAACGCATTAAGTGCCGGACCGCTAGTTTGTTTAGTCTCCGCCTCTCACTTTAATCACATTTTTGTATTTATTTTAACTTATTATAATTTATTATCATTTATTTAATATGATTATTATTATTATTATTATTATTATTATTATTATTATTATTATTATACTTGAGAACATACACAGCAGTGCCAGGGTTTAAAAAAAGAAACAAGAGTTAGCGCAGTGTCACTGTGGCTACTCACTCCGTACCGGCAATACGATTTGTAATGCGTTGTTTAGCTCATGCATTAAATCATACCACTTCCTGTCCTTACCAACGCTAGCAATATGGATTAATTAGCATTTTATGTACAGCTACAAGAATCCCTCCTATAAAGAGAAAATCCTGCAATTCCACATATCCAGGGAGTGAATGAATGAATGAAGGATGGAAGGAATAAAGACATTTGTTAAAGTATGCTGAAATAAGTTATTTCTTATATACTTACATACACACACACACCTGTATTACCCAAATGGGTTCCAACAAATGTTGTTAATACTGTTAAACTCCTACAAGGGAATAGGCTTCAAATGATACAAGGCAAATCTGCCACAACTAGGGGCAATTTGTCACAACCAGCCTTTAAACAGTGGAAGAAAACTGGAGATCCAGAACACACAGTGAACACGGGAACTTTCACATTGACCTCGGCTGAGGATCAAACTGGGGACCCTGAAATTCCAAAGTGTGAAGATGGACATGGTACACTGGAACCAATGAACAAACATATGGTGACCAGAAAAAAAAAGCAGTATACTGTTTCTCCAACACACTGCTTTTGCTCTCCTTCCAAGCTTCATACATCTTTACCCTGCTAATGAAAGCAAATCACCTTTCTGTTTATACTGGAGACATTTCAGTGTACAGAGGCTTCTTAAGGAAGCTACATGTAAATTCTGGAAAGTACCCAGAAACCTCTAGTTAATCAAAAGTAGGTAACAGCCCTTGAACATCAGCTCGAAATGGATGCCAACATCTGGCAGCGACTCATCTAATACATTACTGAGGCTATTACTCTTAATCTGATCCACAGCAGCAGCATCATACTGGAGAAGAGAGTTCTGTAGCAAGGGTGAATACATGGAGAAATCTTTTGACAAAACTCTGTAGGATCACTGTATCAGTCACTTTTTTGATAAGTGGCATACAAAAGGGAGGAAAGCAAAGCGCTTGACCGTGGACGCTGGTGTAGGAAGTCGTCGCTTACTCATTGGCTAAGAGATTGGACTTTGGATTGGAAGGCTGTTCAATCACAGCATGGCCAAGATGCCACTGTTGGGCCCTTGAGCAAGGTATTTAACCTTCCATTGGAATGTTGCTTTGGATAAGGGCATCAGCCAAATGTGAATCTGTGATGTAAGCATGCTCCGGAAGACATAAATTCAAGTTGGGATTATTTTAATTGACACAATGTCAAAATCCTTGTGCAAGAAAAAATGATTCACTACCATATTCCTATTTAAAATGTCCCACAAGAAGCGTGTCAAGCACCTTCTGCGATTCGTGCCGGCTCTCCTGCAATGGTGTCAAAACAGCCAACTTTGAGCAGCATCTTCATCTTCGGGAATAGCGCGAAGTCCGCAGGAGCCAAATCTGGCATTTACGGTGGGTGCTGAAGTGAGATCAAGCTGTTTACCGGTTGCACAGCTCCCGATATTCACAGGACCATGTCTTTAGGCACACTGACTTATAAAGGTCGGTGCTCCCTGTGACTGTGCGTGCAGCTTTGTGCTGCCATCTGTTGGCATGTTACAAAACTATTCTCGAAACTGACTAGTATATGTATGGGTGATGAAAATGAGCATATTCACAGCATATCAGCATTATTGCATTCTTGACATTCTTCCTGCTTGCACGTTCATAGCTGTATGCCACAGAAGCGACCTCCGCTTGGCTCAATGCCAACGAAGTGCCCACAATGCCAGTCTCCTGGCCCAGTGAGGACGGAAAAGACAATGCATTACCGACGATAAGCAAGTGAGTATATTCGCAGTAACTTTTTTCTGATACATCTTGGAATTTGATTCTTCTATGCCGGTGAGTGAAAAATGTGTTAGCTTTCTTTCTTATATTGACTTGGAGATGACAGGACATGAGATGAGTGTTTCCTAAACTGACTTTGTTAATGTATTTATTAATGATGGTCATTCTTTTTATAATATTAAATTCAACTTTCTTGTGAAATATTCAAGAGTTGGTTGTTTAACGTTCCATGCGGTGGCCAGATTATTTGATTTCGATCTTTTTCATGCTTCACCTTCGCCCTCCCTCCTTCCACGTTTACCAGATGGCATTTGCGCTTCTGGCGAACGACATGCATGCGATGCTGTGGAGTTTGGAATAAGCACAGACCGTTCACCACACCACACAGCTGATATTTACCCTACACACACGCATGAGTGTTTCAAAACATGCAGCAATGCCTGGGAATTTTCAGGGTTAGTCAGGAAGCTGATAGTTTATCAGCTCTGCCTGCAGCCCAGGTTTTAATCATCCACACTTCCTCTATTAGCATTCTGATCTAAGGACGTAGTGTCTGAGGGCAATTTCATTTCGCGTCGGCTCCACCTTTTTGCGCATTTTGTTGATTGTTTTTTGGCGTTTCAGAGATAAGCCTGGGTTCGTGCATGATCACACAAACGTGTTAGTCATTTTCGGCCATTTTTTTCCTCTTTGTGCAGTCTGATCAGTGATGGCCATATAGACCTGGTGGTAAATCTTCCCAACAACAACACCAAGTTCGTGAAGGAAAACTTCCTCATTCGCAGAATGGCTGTGGATCACGCCGTACCCCTCATCACTAACTTCCAGGTTGGTTTTGCTTACAGAACCTCATTCTGTACTTTTTTGGAGAAAATTGAATTGGGTTTTTTTTTATTCGTTAATTAGTTAAATGCCCCAAGCCTTGGTATCATTAACTAAACTGTTCATTAGGGCATGCTGATATCCCACACTTAACCACATGGCGTATCGTACCCATTAGCCTTATGGTGTCAGAAACACAGGAAACAGAGTGAAAATAAAGCTGCCCTGTTCATTCTCATGTTGTCTTCCATTACTCTTACTTTTTTATTTCCATTTACATGCTTTATTTATTTCTTGTAAAATAATTTACTGGGAAGTGAGTCTGTAGGTCATGATTTCATATCCTGGCATCTCTGGAATATTGCCAGGGAAGCTGCCATTGCTGGGCCCTTGAGCAAGGCCCTCAAATTGCACAGTTCCTTGAATAAGATAATAGTAAATCTGGGTTAGGGTGTCTTCCAAATGTAAATTTGAAAAGTAAAGTTAACGAGAAGGGGTAAAACACAGTGGTAAAAACATTGGATTTCTAATCGGATGGTTATAAGTTCAAATCCAGCACTAAGCTGCCACTCCTGGGCCCCTAAGCAAGGCCCTTAACCCCATAGCTGCTCATTTGTATAAATGAGTAAAATGTAAGTCACTCCGGATTAGGACATCTGCCAAATGCCATAATTGTAAACAAGTGAAATGTCAGAACACCTGCACCAGTCACACCAAATTGAACTTCCGTTTAATTCCCAGATCAAATCCCAGCATTACCACTGCCACTGTTGGGCCTTTAACCCTTAACTTCTCAGATGTAAATAAGAATGACTTTTTTAGAGCATTGGAAGGTTGTTCTGAAAAAAGATTCCGATTAAATTGTCAAATCTTAAATCACTTTCCATTCAGTGTATTGCGTATACTCACTGCATAGTGCTATGACATAATGACCTTGTAGATCGTATTTGTGTTCGAATTCCGGCTGCACTTGTGGAACAGTCAGAAATTTTGGACAGACTTACAGTTAATGGAGAAAATCGAATCTTTAAAGTACATTTTGCTTTTATATAATTATTTGAACACCAATCCATGATGCTTTTCTAGTGCATCAGGCAGAGGCGGAAAGTAACGAATTACATTTTCTCACATTGCTGTATTTGAGTAGTTTTAGTGGTGTACTTCTACATTTTTTTTGTAGTTTTTAAAATCTGTAATTTTAACTTTTTCTTAAGTATATTTTGTTTGAAATATTGCACTTAACTACATTTTAAATCCGATTACTAAGTAAAAAAATAATATAAATAAAATGCAAGGGGAAAAAATTCATTGAAGTAAAATATCAATGAAGTAACAGTAACTTTTACTTGGGTAGAATATTCAGTTACTCTTTCCCACCTCTGGCATTAGGTATAGTAATGTAGCAGCTTAGAAACAGGCAATACATTGTTGTTCATTTATAGTGTTTTAGCAGACGCCCCCATCCAGAGCAATTTACAATCATCCGTCTTATACAACTGAGCAGTTGAGGGTTTAAGGCCTTGCTCAAGAACCCACCAGTGGCAGCTTGGTGGTGGTTGGATTTAAATTCACTACTTTCTGATCAGAAGTCCAACATCAGCTACTCCTTCCTTCATCTTTTTAACTGTATATCAGAAATCCGAACATTTTGATGAATGTTTCTTGACTTGGAATTGAATATTTTTTCCTTTCACAGGTGGTGAAGCTATTCGCCGAAGCCATTAAGTATTCAAGCAAACTGGACACCACCAGTCTCTTCCATTATCGCCAATGGGACGCGGGACAGCAGGGTTAGAGATTCCCGAGCCATCCATCCCACTCGCCGAAAACCTCTGCCGAATCCACGCTACGAAGCGCACAGAGACTCCTACAGATCCAGAACCAGGTTCTGACAGCCCTAAAGGGGGTTCAGAGTCTCGCAGATACTCCTCCACTGACTTTCAAACCTGCCTTGAGCCTCCATTAACCTTAATGCAAGTTTTTTTTTTATACCCATTTCCACATCCGCAGTGGAGCGGAGAGGATTCATTTTAACGTTTATCACTTAGCCCTAAAGAGACCCCCGGACCACTGGGGCTTTTTATAGCTTATAGAATCTCTAATTATTTGGTCCTTGTGTATTTATATCATGTTGGCCTGTTTATTCAGGCTGGAAGTGGTAGGGTGTTTACAGGAAGGAAGTGTGTCTTCTTTTTGATCGCTTCCCAGTTGTGTAAATTCTGCTTGAGTCATAAGTGTGAGAAAGAAGGAGCTGTTCATTCAAATAAACGTCCCTGTGTGTAATATGCTGGTCAACATATCACAACTCTGGTTATTATTCAATTCAATTCATTTTTATTTGTATTGCGCTTTCAACAATGAACATTGTCTCAAAGCAGCTTTACACAGATAATGTGGTGATAAAAATGAATATGTTCTTTATATAAGTTTGTCCCTGATGAGCGAGCTGGTGGCGACTGTGGCAAGGAAAACATCCCGAGATGCATAAGAAAGAAATCTTGAGAGGAACCAGACTCAAGAGGGAACCCATCCTCATCTGGGTTGCACCGAATGTCCATTTATAGCAGATATACGATGTTGCGGGGTACAGTGATGATGATCAGAAGAAAACTGTAGTCCTGAGTCAGTGTAGGAGACTGTTGACGACCCACCAGTGAGTGAACGTGTGAGAGTGAGGGGACGACAGCATACAAATATCCCAGTTCACCAAACACTCTATATCCATGTTCCCTCCAGATCTGCGCCTTTAACTCAGAAAAATCTACTGAGACTGTGTCTGAGTCCCGAACACTGATTGGAAGTTTGTTTCATAACTGTGGGGAAGATCTGCCCCCTGCTGTAGTCTTTAATATTTGAGGTACCAACAAATAGCCTGCACCTTTTGATCTAAGTAGGCGTGGAGGATCATATTTGTACAGAAGTTTACTCAGAGAGGGCAGCGCGAGACCGTTAAGTGCTTTATACGTCAGTAGTAGTAGTACTGTATTTTATAATGTGAGATGTAATTGGGAGCAGTGTAGATGATTAAAACAGGGGTGATGTGCTCAAATTTTCTAGATCTAGTGAGGACTCTTGCTGCTGCATTCTGAACTAACTGAAGCCGAACTAGTTATTCGGCATCCTGTAACGACATCATATTTCTATTTTTTTTTTAGCAATAAAATTAATATTAATAATTAAAAATAATAAGTATTATGTACTGGACCACACACACACATACACACACACACACACACATGCGGTAAATTCTTTTGAGAATAGCTGTAAATATACTGTATTATAACCCTAAGTAATAAATGCTCTAAATTGTGTTGGTTATTAGCATAAACCACATTTTTTATGAAGTCTTAAAATGACATTTCATTTTGCCCTCTTTTTTTCCAAAATTGTTTCCATTCCCTTGCTTTGTTTAGCCACTTTGCTGAGTGAGGCGCTCGGGCACACTCGAGGGAGACGTTGAGCGACTCGGAATTAAAGAAATATCCCCCGGCTTAATAAAGGCGAGCAGAGTGAGTTAATAGTGTTTTCCTCCCCGATGAATTTAAGGCTGATTGCCATTGTTTATCAATTAGCGCGAACGCGGCATCGATCAGGCCCGAGCTTCTCAGCGCTCGTGCTTTTCGAGCCTTTCGAGAAAACATAATCAAGCTGTCTGGTGCATCTGCCTCCCACCACTTCACAGGATTTATATAGTTTGCTTCATGCTGACTGTCAGCATTTAACAGATGGTGGAGTCTAAAATGTCGGACTTATTCGAGTTCACCTCTCGCTGCCAGGTAGATCCAGGTAACGGACATCATGTGATGCTGTTTTTTTTTTTTACCACTGATCTGATCTGAATGATCTCATGCCCCTGATTTACTCCCACTTGCTTGCTGGTATTCAACAGGAAACAGTCGCTGGTTGTTCAGATTGTTGTGTTACTCAAATATCTTTGAACAATGACTCAGTCATGTATCAGTTCTCAAGATTTCAACCAAGATTTGTTACACAGTAGCACTCATTCACACCCATCCATTTACATATGTGACAGATAGATAGATAGATAGATAGATAGATAGATAGATAGATAGATAGATAGATAGATAGATAGA
>JAAIIK010000093.1:3235847-3258448 GCA_014706435.1 Silurus glanis
AGATAGATAGATAGATAGATAGATAGATAGATAGATAGATAGATAGATAGATAGATGTGCAAATATCAAAAAACTCATGACCTCCAACATCTTAACCACTAAGCTACTCCTTTTTCCCCTTTCATCAACATGTTTTGAGAAGTAGGAGGAAACCAGAGAAGCCTGAGGAAGCTCATTAGGGGACGTGGAGAACATAACAACTTGTCACAGACACTATACAGGGATCAGGATCGAACCAGGAGATGTGATGCAACAATGCTCTCCATTCATTTGACGTGAAAGTTTACTACTGGGGTTGCTAGAGGTAATATTTTATATTGGATGATTTTGTTATTGTAACTCTAAACCTAATTGTCCGGGGGATTGCTGTTATAGGAAAACAATCGATGACAGACTGTAATGCAAAGCAGGCTTCCTGATACTACCCTGAAGCTGATGCGTTTTCAATAACAGCATGTTTTGAAGTCCTCTAATAGCACACCAATTTGCCAGTTTCTTTTAATTCATTTCATTTGTTAAAGAATGGCACGTGGTGCTGTGTCTATATAATTACGTTTTAACGTCATGGAACATTATTTCTATGTCCTTGAAATCACTCTACCTAATCATTCTATGTTTTTTTTTTTTTATATATATATATTGGGAATGTAATTAGACAGGAAGTGCGGTTTGTCATTTTTAAAGTACCGAAAAAGAATACTCGAAATTCACTGATCCGGTGGAGACTCCATTACATGTTTCGGATTGCTTATAGGATCCATTGCATCCATTATACAAGTCCCTGTGAATGAGCTGTTGCTATGGAAACAGTGATGTCGTTAGAATGCGTAGATGAATATATGTTTATAGTTACAGACACTGTGTAAAATGTAAATAACAACAGAATGCAATGATTTGCACATCTCATACACTGATATTTTATTCACAATAGAAAATATAGAAAACATATCAAATGTTTAAACTGAGGAAATGTACCATTTTAAGGAAAGAAATAAGGTAATTTTGAGTTTGATTTTGAAAATGTGCTATTAAAATTTAACTACATCACTGTTTGCAATTAATGAAGTTAATTGACAAAAGGTCAGTAAGATGATTGGGTATAAATAGTCTATCTGAAAGAGGCAGAGTCTCCCAGAAGTAATAATGGGCGGAGCTTCACCAGTCTGTGAAATACTTCTTCTTTCAGCTGCTCCCATTAGAGGTCCCCACAGTGGATCAGGTTCAGTTAAAGGGTGTGACAAGTAATGGGACCATGTAGGGTCTTTTTGGGCAGCATAAGGATTTTAAAATCCGTCTGGACTCTAACAGGGAGTCAGTGCAATGACTCCAAAACTCGAGAAATATGCTCACCAGACCTGGTCTTTGTCAGAATCCTAGCAGCTGATAGCAGCTCTCTGCTGCCAAGTCTGCCTCTGAATGCAAATCATCCTCTGCAAATGATTTAAAATGTGACTTGTGTTCAACAAGTCCTCCCACACCACCCCACTGCTGCGCTCCCTCCACTAGCATCAGATTCAAAACATAGAAAGCCAAAAATGAACCAGCAACCTTTTACCCCAAAGCTCTAATCACTCCTCACACTTCTAGCACTGTTCGACTGGTCCCATTTTCTCTCAGGGTAAGAGGTAGGACTACATCGAGATTCTTTTCTGTTCAGGCACTGAGGTGGTAGAATGAAGTTTCCCAAGATGTCCGAAGGGCTGAGTCACTGGCTATCTTCAAACGACGAGTGAAGACCAACCTCTTCCTGAAACACTTAAACGAGTACTATAACATTGCTATAAGTCAAGTCAAGAAGCTATTATTGTCATTTCTACCATATGTAGCTGACGCAGTACACAGTGAAATGAGACAACGTTCCTCCAGAACCCTGGTGCTACGTCAAGCAACACAGAGCTACATCACACAACGTAAAGCTACAGAACAGAACACAGAGTTAAGGACTAAAGTAAGTGTCCTCGCCACATAAAGTGCATGACAACACAAGACAGTGTGGGACAGATACACACAACATACAATAGCGCTGATCTGTAAACCTACTGTATAATGTTATACAGTACAATGTGCAAAAAAGAGAACTATAAACACGTGTACTTGTAAACAGGAACACAATGTTGTGCAAAAACAGCAAGAGCAGCAATCAAGAGGTGCAAAACAGCATGTAAACAGTATAATATGATTATAATATAATATGGGTGGTGCTGGAGACATTAATGTGTATTCATTAAAATGAGTATTGAGTGTGTGTTGAGTTCAGGTTGCACAGTTCAGAAACACAGGAACCTCTTTTTTCTGATGGTTGTAGAGTGAAAGTTATTCCTCTGAACAGAGTTTTAGGCTGATGGTTCCCTAAGTGTGCAACCTAGTGAACCAGTGCTGGGGAGGTGGAAGCTCAGTGGTTAAGATGTTGGACTTCTGATCAGAAGGTCATGAGTTCCACTACCAGCACCACCCAGCTGCCATTGCTGGGCTCTTGACCCTCAACTGCTCAGTTGTGTAAATGAGATCATTGTAAGTCCCTCTGGATTTGAGCAACTGCCAAATGCCATAAGTGTAAAATGATGATGTATTAAGTATTAAAGAGTCGCTAAATGGCGTAAATGTAAATAATATGCGTACTGTAACTGATACTGTCTAAATCTGTATTTTGTTGATTGTGTTCAATTTGAGGAAATTTTCACCGTATCTGAAACCACTCTTGAAGACAGCACATCACAATTCTGCAGTTTTTCACTCTGGAGCGCATTCTCTCATATGACTCCATTAATTGTTTGATTGATTGTGCAAATTAAGCCCGTGGCTCCCCACCAGCAACACGAGCATGTTTCCTAATCGATAGCGCCGCTTTTCTCTGCCCACAGATTAACTCATTCATTAAGCAGGCTGATTAATCCTGCAGATAAGCGAACGAAGCGCTCGCGAAAGCAACTCGTCGCAATTCTCCCAAGGTCCAAACAGATCGCTTCAATTAGCTGCGAGTGTTTTTCAACCTTCCGCTGCCCTGATCGAGTTTCAAGACTCCTTCAGCGTTCCTCGAGCGAGCGGAGGTTAATTTGTTCGAGATCGTTTGAGAGTGGGAATCCGATTAAAGGCAAAGAGCCTGGCGGCGCTGATGAGATCCTTCTTCTTAGACGCCTGCCGTTAACCGAGCCGGAGAGACTGATAGCTTTTACTGAACATGCTCCACATACTGAGGGACTGAAATGCATTTGCCGGTATGTACACCTAGAATTAGATTTTGTTTTCATTTTTTTTTGTAAGAAAAATCACAGCCAGGAGCACAATGTAAGATTTTTGCCATGATTTGTTCGTCTGAGTCAAATGTAGAAAATCCTAAAAGATTTGTATAACCCTGGGCTAAAATCTACAGTCGCTGATCGCTGCTTTGGCACGTTCACCGATTAACGCCGATTAATAGCCGTTGCGATCATTTTTTCTTCCGATAAAAGTCTGGCAGTGTCAATAGATTTCAGACTCTTTCCCGCACCGTGCTTTCTCCTATAACGATCGTCAAACCAAGATAAGAGAAGATTTAAATTTTTGTATTTTAAGATTTTATTCAGTCCACAGTAGGAAAATTTCCATGTTACAGCAACAAAAAAAATGAAGCAGAGATACAGTACAAATATATACAGTACAGTATATAAATAAAATAAAAAAGTAAAGAACAATAATAGTGGTTACACTATCAAACAAACAAATTGCACTAGATTATTGCACAGTTTAAATAGACCCAAAAGGAGCTCCAAACCTGATGATGCAATTAGCGTGACAACTTCAAACCACCTCAGGGAACATGTCGAAACGAGTCCGGTGGACAGTACAGCAAGAAGATAACGTCCTCTTTTGCCCAGCCATTTTTTCCCCCCCAGTTTTTATTATCAGGCATGTCATAAACAAAAAGAACACTACAGATTGTTTTTGTTCGCTGCTAGTTACTATTAGTGAGAGAATGCGGGTCTGAATCGGTCACGGATTGATCAAGTCAAGTCAAGAAGCTTTTATTGTCATTTTCACCATATATATCTGACGCAGTACACAGTGAAATGAAACAACGTTCCTCCTGAACCCTGGTGCTACATTTAACAACATAAAGCTACATAACAGAAAACTCAGAACTAAGGACTAGTAAGTGTCCTCGCCACATGAAGTGCATCGTGTGCATCCTGGTGCAAACAGTGCAAAGACAACACAAGACAGTGCAAGACAACTACACAAAACACAAAATAGCGCCGCCGGTCAACCTGTTGTATATTGCACACTGCTGTGGGAAAGTTGTTGACATGAAACTTTGTCTTGTGTGTGTCAGTTTTTGACAATATGACATTATGACAACTGAAATCCTACAGTGTGACATGGGGATCATGTTCATACGCGCTAACAAGCAACAATCGCAAAGGACTATTGAAAATCGCACAGTGTCCGCCCGGCATTTCACAGTCTGACTTTTAAAATCTCAAAAACACTCGTGAAAATTTGTCACAATTACTTACATTTATATTACGTTTTCATTATGGCATATGACAGATCCCCCTCGACAAATTTTCTATAAAAAAATATATACTGTTACTGGTTCATTAGGACACAGACTAAGGATCTCTGGATCGGAAGGTCACGAGTTCAAATCACAGCACCACCAAGCTTCCACTGCTGGGGCATTGAGCAAGGGTCTTAACCTTCAGATGTAAGTCGCTGTAGATAAGAGTCTGCAAGGAAGACTTTCTTTTGTATCCTGAGAGATGTTGGGACCATTCGTGCAGTGGTTGAGGATGGTGTGAGAGTGGTGCAGTTCGGGGTGAGATAAGTGGAGGGAACATAGAGGGGGTGTTGCTGGCTCAGGACTTGCTCTCACTTAACCATGATGTCTCCAGTCTTTTCCAGGCATATGTGGTTCTTTCTCGAACTTTTACCACAAAGTTGGAGGCACACATTTGTACAGCATGTCTTTGGATGCACTAGCATGACATTTCCCCTAGATTTAGGAAACCCAAACCTGTTCCATCATGAACACATCTGGGATGAATGTCAACTCTGACTGCACCCCAGGCCTCCTCACCTCACCTACATCAGTACCTGACTTTACTAACACCCTTGTGGCTGAATGAACACAAAACTCCACTAAATCTAGTCAAACATCTTCTCGGAAGAATGTGAGAGCAAATTGTAAGCATATCAACATAAACCTTTGAGTTAAAAATGTACTACTGCCAGTGGTGCTATTATAAAAAATGAATAAGCACAATTCTGACCAATCAGAATTTAGTAGCAGAGAGTTAGGTCAAACAACTAATTAAAGCTCATAGCACTGCATTTACAGTACATAAAATTGGATTCAACCATTTCTGTCCACGCAGGCTGCTCAGACTCAGACATGTTCAGTCTTTTGTCATTTCGAGACTGGCAGATCTTCCACTGAACGCTATTCGTCCACTGCAAATGATCCAAAATGCAGCTGCGTGACTTGTGTTCAACCTGATGCTTGGCTACAAGGCTACATTCTTATTTCAGAGGCCACATCACTCCTCACACTGCACAATGCTGCCTGAGATCCTCCAGCACTGCTCGACTGGTACCACCTTTTCTCAGGGTAGAAGGTAAATGTACTTCAAGGCTCTTCTCTGTTCTGACACCGAGGTGGTGAAATGAACTTCCCCTAGATGTCCCAACAGTAGAGTCCCTGGCTATCTTCAAGCGATAGGTAAAGACCTTCCTCTTCCTGAAACACTTAAACTAACACTTTCCAAGTTTGCTTTGTAAAAAAAAAATCCTCTCAACAGAGTTGTAGGCTGATTTATCTTAAGTTTGTAATCTAGCGTACCAGTGTAGATTTATTTACTGATAGAGACTCAAAGCACGTCGCTCTGGACACGAGCGTCTGCTAAACTAAACTAGCTTGTATAATGATATGAATACATATAAATAGATGTCAAAAAATCAATCGTGCCACACCAGGAAGCGTAACTATAAATGAATAACAAATAATTCAAAGTACGATCATCTTTCATGAATAGGAAATTGTAATCCACATCAAATTTGTGTTACAGGAAACAGATCATCTTTTCTGTTTCACTTTACCAACCCATTACTAATTAGATTCCTATAACATCATACACCATAAGTGTTTCATTCATTTAGTTATTGAATATTTTCATAGATTTTTCTAGCAGGAAGTAAAATTCGTTCTCTTTTGTGGTTCTTTTATGTGCTTTTTTTTTTGCGTCATGTGTGAGGTATAAGGATGAAGCAGTAACTCATTGGTTAAGATGCTGGAATTTGGGTTGGAAGGTTGTGAACTCAACTCCCAGTACCACTAAGTTATCACTGCAGGACCCCTGAGAAACCCCTTAACCCTTAAGTTGTAGAAATGTGAGCTAATAGGTAGGTCTTCTGGATGAGGGTCTCTGCCAAATGACTTTTCACAACGGACATTGTCTTAAAGCAGTGTGTTTATCCCTGATGAGCAGCCATGGTGACTGTGGCAAGGAAAAACTCGCTTAGATGTAATGAGGAAGAAACCTTGAGAGGAACCAGATTTAAAAGGGAAACCTATCCTCATTTGGGTGATATCAAGAGTGTGATTATAGTCTTTAAACAATACAGAACACTGGAGAGAGAGAACTAACATGAGCACTGGAGTGTAAGATTATGAGTAATGTTCTTTCTACAGTCTTTTACAGTCATTTGATGTTATGGAACCAGGAGCTACTGAGCAACTCATAAAATAGCTAAATTTTTTGACTGTCTCATAACAGCATTACAGAGATAAAGATGTCTTAATATGAGCAAACCAACGTCACCTGATGCAAGGAAAAACTCCCTGAGATGGCAACCTTGAGAGGAACCAGAATCAAAAGGCAACCCATCCTGATCCTCAAGACCGAATACGTGCTTAAATGCAGAACTGTTCAAGCAAACTGCAGTTTGAGCCATTGTAGCAGACTGTTGATATTAATTCCAGTCCAAATCCATGCTCATAGTTCTTAAGTTCCTCAGGAACTTTCACAGATCTTTAGGCTGTTGATGTGGAACCATCCCCAGCTGCCCCCAGACTGATTTATTCACTTTCAGAGAGTCACTTGGTGGAGCAGGAAAACTATCATCTTGCTTACTAACATGCAAGTTGTTGTCTTGCCTCTGGCTGTTGTGTGTGTTCAGGCCGAACTCCTGCCTCACTGATGCTGAGGGACATTTGGCATATTGACTTTAACAGCACTGTCAAAATATCTTACTGCTACTTGTTTTAATACTTTTCTGACTTTTCTGACTTTTCAGGACATGGACATGCTGTAAGGCAGATGCACTTGCAGATCTCTGCGAGTCAATAGAAAGAAAGTCTAGTTTTTTTTTTGTTTTTTGTTTTTCCCGTGCAGTTTGAAAGTCAAGTGAATGCACTTTGAATATTTGATATTCTGTATGCAGCGAGAACCTTTAATTATACATTAATCAGTTTCCAGGCTTTTTCTCCTCAGTGTCATGCCGCGCCGTCCTCTGGGATCCGCGTGCTGGGAGAGACGCTAGCGGAGGTCATCATTAAGTAGTCACACAAGAGTGAGCTTTTGAATGAATTTAGCTGGCAAAGTCGAATGCTGAGATGTGATAAGGTAAAGATTAGAGCGTCGGATACTTCAACGAGGATAGTCCGAAATTAATAGCCGTTTAAATGAATAGAACTCGAAGCCATTGTCTGTTTTTATTAGAAAAAGCCGAACGATGAAATTTGTATTGGCATTAGGATTCTCCTTTCCGATTTCCAGAGGCTGAATGTGACTTTTACTCTTTAAGCTTTTCTTTCCTAGTATATGTCTATATTTGCATCTGCTTATTCCTCTGATGACCTCTACAGCATGACCTCAATGACCTGTTATGGCCCAGAGAGGATTTTGTTTGCAATGGCTTCAACGACGATAACTGTAGACTGTAAACCATAACATTGTAAGCTTAAGCTATATAAATCGAATTCACAACAAAAATCTTCTTCCTCTTTTAGTTGCTCCCGTTAAAGGGAGCCACTGCATACCATCTGTCTCCATATCACTCTGTCCTCTACATTTGCCTCTTTTAAACCTTCCTACTTGGTCTTCCTCTTTTTCTCCATCTTGGCGGCTCTATCCTCAGCATTCTCCTACCGATATACCCCATGTGCCTCTTCTGCACATAAACAAAACATAATCTCCCCTCTCTCATCTTGTTTACAAAATGTCCTTCCTGCCCGGTCCCTATAATTAACTAATTTCTAAAATCCTCAACAATAATAATGTCATTATTTCGAGGTTGGACTTAAATAATGAGATGTCAATATTTATGTGTTTTATACACTACAGCAGTGGTCCCCAACCCCCGGGTCAATTGGTACCGGGCCGCACAGAAAGAATACATAACTTACATTATTTTCGTTTTATTTATTATCTGATTCTGAACGATGGTTTATTTTGGAAAATTACAGGATTCTCTCCGCCACATCCGTCTATGACTCACTATTGATGCGTCATGATGCGTCACATGTCTTACCTCCATCCACTACCTTCTTAAAGGGGCTGCTCCGGCCGCTAACACATAATACATTACCGCTAAATTCAAACCCCCAAGCGAGCAAAATGAACAAAAAACAACACAGTGGATTCACATTTATTATTATAATTAGAAAATACCAGTTTTTATGGTCGTGTCATTTTATTTTGTTGTATTTATCCGCCACAACTTAAAGGCCGGTCCGTGAAAATATTGTCCGACATTAAACCGGTCCGTGGCACAAAAAATGTTGGGGACCACTGCACTAAGGTATATGGACAAAGGTTTGTGGACACCTGGCCATGAGTCCTGTTTGAACATGGTGGATATAGAAACAGCAAATTGGGACTAAACGTGGAATGGGTGGAATGGGATTCCACGTTTAGTCCCAATTTGCTGTTTCTATATCCACCACTCTTCTGGGAAGATGCTCTTATAGATTTTGTGGAGATTTATTCAGCCATAAGGGTGTTAGTAAAGTCAGGTACTGATGTAGATGAGATGAGGAGGCCTGGGGTGCAGTCAGCATTCACATTCATCCCAAAGGTGTTCATTAGGATTTAGAGCTCTATAGCAAGAGATCTTCAACTCCACCCATGAAAAGCATATCTTCATGAAGCTGGAACATGCTGGAACCACATTCAAAGACATCTATTAGAGTTATGTGCCTCCAACTTTTTAGCAAAGTTTTAAGAATTAAAAAATCCAGTAGTGTCCCAATACGTTTGTCCATATACTGTAGCGTTTATTACCCACAATGCCATTCAATGATCATCTAATAGTTTTGCAGCAATGGATAAATGGTTAAAGCTATGAGCAGGAGGTTACTGATTGAAACTGCCACTGTGGCTTACTTTAACGAAACCCCCACAAAATGCCATATAATCTCTGAACCCAACTACCTAACATGCACGGATATGCAGAACTGAAATGCAAATAGAAACGGTCCAACTTTTATTCTAATACCACCGTGAACAGGACGGCTCTTATCATCTCATTAAACGCTAACTAGCTGAACCGAGTCTCTGAGCCTTAAGTCCAACGGCTCCAATAATTCTCAGCTGGATATCTCATTAATATGAATACGAATAAGAAACTGCGAGTGAGAAACGAAGCCTTTTATCAGTCACCATCACATACATTTTAAATTGTTCTTCTTATTAAATGCTAATTGAAATCAGAGAATCAGCCAGCTGGTAACTTCTCATTGAAAGGTAACAAAAATGTACTATTAACCTACAAATTAGCGAATGACAATCACATCACGATTACGCATTTTAATATTTCAAACATTTTTAGGAGGATTTTCTATTTTAAATAAAATCCACAAGAATATAAATCGCTGATTGCTAGATGGTTCATCGCATGTGGTTAATTTATATGTCTGGATTTAAATATTCCTGATTCTGATCAATTCCATTGTTGTGTTCAGTTTGGCTTGAGTGATAAAGCGTCCCTCATTAGAATATTAGACCACACCCTGTCTAGACAGGTTTTAGGTCATTCTGATCAAATATTTCATATCATTGAAATTTTTTTTCTCTTAATTTCTCTTCATCTCTTACTTTGGGTTTGGTGAACACAACAATTTCAGAGTCTGAAATTAAAACCAGGAAGCGATGACAAATTTTCAAAACCCTAGAAACCAAGAAATGTGAAGAAACAAGTACTTAGTAGTAGGACAAAGAAACATCTCAAACGTTTTATAGTCTACTCTAACTATGTGTTACCTACACTATATGGAAAAATATGATAAGATGGGCTTTTCTGAAGACCCCATTCCATATGTAGTCCCTATTTGCTGTTATAATATCCTTCACTCTTCTGGGAAGGATTTTGTGGAGATTTGTGCTCATTCAGCCACAAGGATGTTAGTAAAGTCAGGTAATGATGTAGGCATGGGGTGCAATCAGGGTTCACATTTATCCTAAAGGTCTTCTAGTGTACGGGAATATTCAATGCTACAGCATCCGTTCTATACAATTGTGTGCCTTCAACTCTGTGATAATAATATGGAGAAGAACCAGATATGGCTGGAAAAATCCTGATTTTTTTTATATATATTTTATGTTGATCATGTTTTATTTGTCATTTCTTGTGTCTTGAAATGATTTGCTTCACATCACAGCACAGTCAGATGTGATAATACTGATAATGTCTGGAGAGTAAAAAAGATGATCTAATCTCTGGTGTGTTCTTCTTTGCTTTGTTGTGATCAGTACAGCTCAAGGTGTAATGTGTTGTGTGTTTTGGTTGTAAATGTATTTGTATAGCACTTTTAACAAAGGACAATGTCCCTAATCAGCTTTACAGAGACAAATAGGTTAGTATTTATCTAGTCTGAATAGATTAGACCGGGTAATTCTCCTCTGATCTCTCTTGTGTTTCAGTCTGCAGATCTTACACCATTCTGTGTAGTCTCTAGAGACCATTATCTGTGAAAATCCAGAAGATCAGTATACCACGTTTAAATCACAGAGATCACACTTTTTCTTCATGTTGATGTTTAGTTTCAATGCTCTTCACATGTAGCTTTATAATCCTATGCATTCTGCTGAGGCCATATGATTGTCTAAATAGATACAGTACACTATATTTCCAAAAGTATTGGGTCACCTGACCTTTCCTGCTATATGAAAGATTTATGATCAAACTCTTGATGTCACCCAAATGAGAATGGGTTCAATTTTGAGTCTGGTTCCTCTCAAGGTTTCTTCCTCATAACATCTGGAAGATGTAAAATCGGAGGCTTTCAAAAAAGATGACGCATGTGACGGTGCCTTTCCTCAACATTGCCACGAACTTAAGAGCCAGAAAGTAAATAAACGTCAGGCTGAAATGATGCAGGTCAAAGCATCTAAGGTTGTTCTTATGCACAGTATAGGGACTGGATCGTTTTCAGATTTTCGGCATGGACAAACAATTTTTGGGAAACTATTAAAAGCAATAGTGTTGACGCGTTTTTATTTTTATTTTTTGACGAAAATGCAGTTTTTTTTTTATTTATTTGAATTCGTGAAGACGTAGCCATATTCATAGCAAAATCAGGTTTGGAACTTTGGAAGTTTCTGATCTCAGTATTTTGTAAGCCTGCAAAATCCCAGAATTTTAAATTTGTTGTAAATCAGAACTGACTCCTCCTTTTCTTCAACATTGCATGATGTGGATTCATAAAAAAACAAAACAAAACAAAACAAAAATTTCAGTGTGATCTCAATAATCGTGCACAGCCAACCACAAAAAAAAAAACCCTGGACAAGCTGACTCAATTAAAGCTAAAGCAGGACCTTCAGCATGATCCCACTGAAATCTGTTCAACAAAGCCCTAAGCCTTTATGATCCCCAGGAAAGCAGATGCAATGCCGCTAGACGTTCATTTTGATCTCTGCTGAAATGTTGGTGAGGCTGCTGGGAGTCCTACGACTCTCCGTCTGCCGTCTTCATTGTTGCTATGCCCGAATATGCCGTCCTTGCGATTGGCATACGCTGTGTCCAATCAACAAGCAGCACGCTTAATAAGGTCAACACGTCTCTGGCTTTGGGTTTTGCTGTTGTTTCCTGATCTGTTGTTGCTCTTTTGCTTTGTTAATGTGCCACTAAATCTAGGTTGCTGGTTGCAGTTTATAAACAGTGGCAGAAGAATGCAGGTGGGCAGATCAGAATCGATTCCCGCTGTCAGACTGATTTAATGTCGCAGGAGGTCGGAGGTGATCCGGTGAACTGACCTCAAAATGAACGAATAAGAAGCAATAAAGCCAGTACTAGTGTGTGTGTGTGTGTGTGTGTGTGTGTGTGTGTGTGCTTGTGTCTTTTGCATGTCTGTATGGTGTATGCTAACGACACACAGTTACACATAGTGTGGGCATTTTTCAGTGTGTCTGAATTGCTATTGTTATTCAGTGTTCAGCATTCAGCCTAAGGAAAGAAGGAGACAGCTGTAGTATATTCCCATATCCCAGGAGTTCTAAGAAGAATTTTGACTTGATCTATATGGACTTGTATGTATTCATGTGTTCATTTGGGTCATTGTAGTGGACTATACACTTGGGGCCACTCTCGGGGCACATCTGAACTTTTTAAGGCTTTTTGTGCACAAGTTCCTGCTGATTATAAATCTGTTCTAGTGGTTGATCAGTTAGTATGGTGAGATGCATCTGGGGAGTTCAATTCATTTAATTTCAACAGTTTTACACTGATAAACCGGTAATAAAAGAATGTAAACGTTTGTTCCTTATAATTAGAAGTTTATCCTGAGCCAGTGGTGACTGTAGCAAGAAAAAACTCCCTGAGATGGCATGAGGAAGAAGCCTTGAGAGAACTTTATATCCATTCATTACAGTTAATTGTTGTTAAGATGTGCAGTGATAGGTGATAAAATGCAACCTGTGGTCCTGAACCATTCTAGTAGACTAATGATATTAACTACAGTCCAAACCCATCCTTAAAGCTCCCATGTTGCTCCGTAATTTCATGGATCTTTAGGCCGTGGATGCACAGAGTGGCCTCCAATCAAATACAACCCCATCCAGAGGCAGAGCACCGGGATGAACCAGGAAGAACCGAGGAGAGGAAAGTGACAAGAACACTGGTCACTGGTACCTCAGGAGCATATTTAAGAGAGAGAGAGAGAGAGAGAGAGAGAGAGAGAGAGAGAGAGAGAGAGAGAGAGAGAGAGGGGCTTCTCTAGAGCTAGTTCAGAGGTAAAGGATAGAACATCAGAATCAGATCAGAAAGGGTTTTACTGCCAACTGTCCTCACCTACAAGGGATCTGTATCGATTTTCTGGTCCTTGGTGCTCGGTAGCGCCAACCAGAGGTCAGTAGTTCAACATGGTGGTGAGCCTTTTTTAATTGCTGCCCTCTACAGTGCATTCTCAGCTAAAGAGTGGTGTGCTATAACTCAGTGGCAGTTCAGTGGTTAAGGCTCTGGGTTACTGATTGGAAGGTTTGGAGTTCATGCCCCAGCATCAACCAAGATGCCACTCTGGGCCCTTGACCTTCTGTCCTCCAGAGGCACTGTACCTTGTCTGACCTCAGCCTCCTAACATTGCTGAGATTTGTGAAGAAAATGTTTTTCTATACTGTACATGTGACCGTCAAAAAGCAAATTTACCTTTATTGTAAATTTGAGTGGTTCCGAATAATTTATTCTTATTATAGCAAATCAATTCACTACTTAACTACTTGTTATCTATTAAAGAATGGACCATTACTAGTAAATGGGGTAGTAAAACTAGTAGGGACATCTGGCAGAACAGACAAACATTTGCTTCTTCACAACTCTTCTCTATCTTTAAGCTAAAAAAAGCCATGTAGCTTGTTGTATTATGGAGAAGCCTAAAGCATTCTGACCTGTAGACATGTCTGTGGTACAGCTTTTTTTTTTCCTTTTGTTACAAATTGCTAACACTTGGGGCTTCTTTTTAGTTGATAGTTGGACTTAATATCCAGAGTTTTTGTGACAGGATACAGAAACAGAGTGCCAGGCCATTGTTCTGCACATTTACAACACTGATGTTATCATTGTCACTTGAATGTGGTCGAACTGTCAACTAGCTAGTGAGCACAAATGACAAAATTAAAACAGCAGAAACCTTTTCTAGGACTCCCTATGGTGTCTATAGCAATAAAACTGATATCATGTGTACTCCAGCCACTAGATGGCCTTGTGGCCTTGGCTCATACTATAGGAGTTTAAGAACGAAGTGTGTTACGGTTAGCAAACAATTTGGAACATTGGCCTGTTCTTAAAACCCATTTGTCTTGGTGTTTGGAAAATGTTCATTCTTTGTTGATAATCAAACACTTTTAGGATTTACAGTGGATCCTTGTGGATTGACTTCGTTGTAGGAACTGGAGCAGTAGCTGCAATAGCAGTGAAGTTAACAAACTTTTTCCAATGAGGGTAAGAGTCATCCTGTTATTTTAATCTCGGGAGTGAAGACTATTGGTGGTGTGGGTTGAATTTGTTTGTTTTTGAGGTTGTGCAAAGACAAGTACTGTGGCTAAGGAGTACAAAACAAATGAACAAATCTGAACACAAATGGACAAATTGGAAAAGAAAAATTAACATATCAAAAAACAAAATAACAAATTGAAAAAAAAAATTGTGTTTTTGGATTTGTTCATTTGTTTTGCACTTCTCAGTCACCGTAGACACGTAGGTTGCCTGGTGGTCTAGTGGTTAGGATGCGGCGCTCTCACCGCTGCGGCCCGGGTTCGATCCCCGGTCAGGGAACCGACCCCAGCCATTAGGGTTGCACAAGCCAGTGCACTCTTAGTGCCGGTCCCAAGCCCGGATAAATGGGAAGGGTTGCGTTAGAAAGGGCATCCAGCGTAAAAACATGTGCCAAATCAAACATGCGGATGATCCGCTGTGGCGACCCCTAATATGAGAAGCCGAAAGAAAGTTAGGTTACGTCACCTTTGTGGTAAAAAAAAAAGCAATCAGAAGCAACATTATTGTACTTAAATTCCAACCAATTTGTTCAAAATGTAGGACTTGGCAAAGTCAGGCAATGTGTTTCTTTTCTAAGTACCAAAAATGCGAGTTTAAAGTTTAAAGATATATACAGACAAAATGATTTACTGTCACGAAAAACAAAACATTTAGCTTCTCTTAATGGTTTATTCTGTACTCTTGTTGTGCCACATTAGTCTAGACAATAAAAGGCCATCAAGGAAGATGTGATCGTTGAGAGATGAGCTAAAAAGATGGCTCTGAGTTGATTGAGGGTGAGGACAGAAGACACTGAATAATGCACATTTTGCAGCCGAATGTCTGCTGCTTGCAAAAGAAAGGAAATTCCAAAGTGCTAATTGACGTTCTTTCCTACCACTGAAACAAATGAATAAACCATGGACAGGGCCAAGAATGGAGTAGAGTCCTGCCATGAGACACAGTGCTGTGACTGACAGTTAAACGAAATGGGGACTCTGCTGTAATGGAGAAAGTGGCAGTGCAAGTAGCAGGTTTGCCACCATTGGCTGAAAAAAAGCCTTGGGAGATTACATCAATATGTCTCATGCTAGCAGGAGAAAATCGCTAATGAGCTCTCTGTGGCTATGCACAGAGCAAATGAGCTTGTCTTGTAGCCCTGAGATTTTTTTAAATCTACTATGTATAAAAAGTGAACAAAACAAAAAGTTGTGCAGTAGATTTCAAGTTTGTTCATTGTTAAAAGCAATAACACATGAATTTAATGCTGAAAAAGTGTTTTTGTGACACATTTACTGTCGTGTACACTTTCTGTGTCACTTTGAGGTTACCATATAAGTGAAGTTTTTAGGTACAATTAGCTGAACTGTTTACACCCTCGCTCCTCAGCTTGCTAGGGCCATCAGCTTGGGACTTATCCCCATTCAAGGTTTCGCCACTAGTGTATACACTTGCTTTTACTGTTTTAGCTCTCTAGATATAGCTCTGACCCTACCCCCTTATTTGTCTACAGCTATAAACCTGACGTTACCCCTTCAGCTGTCTACAGCTATATACCCATGGCTCTACCCAGTCAGTTCTCAATAGCTACTATATATACCTGACTACCCCCTTATTTGTCTTACCCTAACCCATATACCTGGCCTTACCCCCTCAGCTATCTGAAGCTATATAGCTGGAATCTACCCTCTCAGTTTTCTACAGCTTTATACCTGGCCCTTCCCCTTTAGCTGTCTTAAGTTATATACCTTGAGTCTACCCTCTCATCTCTCTACAGCTATACATTTGACTGTACACCCTCAGGTGCCTAGAGCTATATTCTTGGTCTTACCCCCCGACTGTCTGAAACTATATACCTTGAATTTACCCTCTTATTTCTTTATAGCTATATGCCTGACCCTACCCTCTCAGTTCTATGCAGTTATATACCAGGCCCCACCCACTCCCTGACTTTATTTCAGCTGTATCTATATTCCTGATCCTACTCACTCAGCTGTCTACAGCTATATACCTGACCCTCTGACCCTACCCTATAAGCTGTGTGCAGCTATATACCCTTGACTCTATCTTCTCAGTTCCCTATAGCTATATACCTGATCCTAACCCCTCATCTGATTTTCTGCATTCACCCTTTGACCCTATGCTCAGATCTCAGAATCTACTTGGTCCTGCACCTCCAAGCCTTTCTCAATGCTCTATACTTATCTACCTGAACATGACCATGCACCATCCAGCTATTAGGAGCATTTTTATCTTGCCCTCTCAGTTCATGTTTGAATTCCATCTGCCTGGTCCTGCACCTTCAGCTCTTGCGAGTAGTTCCATCAGGTTTTGTCCCCTCATGTCTTTGGAGCTACTAGATCCTGCACTGCCAGCTAATGGGAGCACTTCCATCTGCGTCTGTCTCCTCAACTATTTTTAAATTAACTAACTGACCACACACAGTATGGAGTGATCATCAAGCTTTGCTTATTTTTTTGATTTACTTCCAACAATTTTATAAAGTAGTTTAACTAGATTAAAACCACTAGAATTATCCAGTGATCTCTTTCATTCATTTTGGTTTTTTGGAAGAATCAAAAATTTGATTGTTCTTTTCCCATAATGCCGCTTGTTAGCATTCCTTCATCTTTGCTTTAATATGCTAGAGTTTAAGTTTGCATTTAGGTCAAATCAGGCTTCCTATCAACATGTGTTCAAACTGTATGAGAAAGTATTTGTTTCAAATAAAAAGCTAATCAGTATTGCAGTGCACAACCACCTCAATTTTCTTCCTTCTCTTTCGCCTTTCTTTATACTTATATCGAAATTACTTACTGCTCAGAATTGCTTCCGTTTGCCACAATTTCAAGGACCTAATTAGACATAGATTGTGTTGAGAGAACTGGGAAATGCGTCAGGCAATTTTCCTTTGTTGTATTTTCAAGGGAGAGTTAATGTACATGAAAAAATGAAGCTTCTTCCGTACACCATAGTGAAAATTGTGCTTGTTTTATTAGTTCCATTGGGCTTTTTTTTTTTTTTTTTTTTGGAAGGAAGGAAGTGTGCAATTAGTGGCATTGAGGATGCGGTTAGTATTCCACCGGTGAAGGAAAATTCTCGATGGTCCAGTTATGGTAAAGCTCGACTAATGCCCTTAAGGAAATCCTAGGATTTTATGTCGCCCTGGGGAGGAAGTCATCTGCTCCTAATTACTGCAAAAAAGCTTATTAAGAGGGTGCAATTGTAAGAATGAAACTAGAAAATGTGCACTTACTATGGACAGATAACTCCCAAGGCCAAATCTTACCCTTTGTTATACACAGAAATAGCATCCATAACAACAAGAAATGATACATATCAAAAGCCTGGGAACTTCATTTGTTTGTACATATTTCTTAGACTCACTGCACTGACGAATGTGTGTGTGTGTGTGTGTGTGTGTGTGTGTGTGTGTGTGTACACCATTTCTGAATATTAACATTCATAGTCTTGATATTAGCATGGTATTAATCTGCTGCCTTCTTTCATTCTAGATATGAATTTCATATTGAAGATTAACCAATGAATCAACTGATTGTTCTTTATCAAGTATCCATTTTAAAAACTAACAAAACAATACTGAACATTATTAAAAAAAAAAAAAGTACAAAATCATGAAAATGTGCTATATTAATAAATATTGTGGAAAAAAGACACATTCAAACTGAAACAAAAAGTAACACTCCAAATAAATAAAAACAGTTACATCCAAAATGAACAAAAATAAATTTCAAATAAACAGCATGTGGTATCAGCGATTTGCCTTTAGAGGCCGCTCTCGTACTCTATAACGCAACCCGGAAAAACTATCGTTATCTTTTTGCCGAAAGCAGACCACCCATCCATCAACTATTAGTGCTGATTAATTGGTAAAACGGATGAATCGATCGATCTTTATTTCATACATATTTCTAGTGGCTCTTTTACAAAGACCTTGGATATGGATATGAGATAATGTCTTATACTGGTCAGGGTTATGGTAGAGTATTGGGTGCTTATCCCAATAGTTTTGGCGCCTAAGGAGTACTGGAGTAGTGGCTATGCTTATTGGATATAAGAGGAAACTAGAGAACCCAAAGGAAACTTACATAAAGCCACAAAATGTTCAGCAACAGCAATCAGGTTGATTTAAATATGCAGTTTGATCTTTGGATAATTCAATTTGGTGACCACAGTCAATCAGCTATGCTAGTTGAATTGAACTGAAATCTTGTTTAAGTTCCCAAATCCCGGAGCGCATCTATCTATTTTTTAATACGTTACAGATTTGTGTAAATTCTGCTGGCACACTGTGCTCACTTCTCATTAATAAATCATGTGTAGAGGAACTGTCATGACAGTGTGATTTGGCAGGTAGAGGAAATAGTTGTCCTGAACTCCCCTGTTCATTTCTCACTCTCATCCTATAACTGCAGCTAGTGATGAACTTCTCCAGCTTGCAGAGCACAGTGTGGATAATCGATACCCAACCAACAAGGCTATCACCATCTGTTTCCTCACAGCACCATCATCAGCTGAAGACACACTCCTCCTACTGAACACTCTCAAATGACTAGTTTCTCCTTCTTCTGTTTGTCTTCCTTCAGCTTGGCAGCTTGATGTGTTTCTATAATGAGTCCCATTTTTAAGATTGATTTAGAGACCGGGTCAGTGGCAGACCTCTCATCTTGAACAAAATGGTAACAAAATACCTACTACAAGGAAAATCATTGCACTATTTATTTAGTCTCTCAGCCATTGGGTCAGATATGTAAACAATCAGCTAGTGAAAAGAATAAAAGCTGGTCACTTTTAACCATTTTTTATTAAAACAGTTTTTTATTAAATGCATATGGTGGATGCACTTCATTGACTGCATATATTGTGATGGAAATAGGTGTTTTTGTTCCTCCAAATAGAAGTTTCTTATTAAAAAAAATTTTCCCTTTAGGTGGCCTTTCAGGTAGTTGTTTGTATTACTTATGGTCAGATGACAAAACCTACAGCCAGTCACTTTCCACTGGATGCACAAAAGCCTTCATGAATCACATACTTACTAGACCTTCACATGGTTTTAGTCTGTCTAAGTGGTATCACTTTTGACTCTTGAGACCAGGAGGTGGATCAATGTTGCTATTTCAGGCTCAGAGTGCCTGGGTTATGTGTTTGCCCTGACCACTGATTGCTCGCCCACAACCACCAGCCCCGGGCCTTTAACACAATGATTTACTATCAGTTGCAGGAGATCTGGACTCTGTTTTGACAGAGACAAATGCACAAAATTCTTCATTTTTCATGTCCTTATTGTCAGTGGTCTTACATTCCAGTGCTCATGTTTTCTCTCCAGTGTTCTGTATTGTTTAAAGATTTATGATCACACTCTTGATGTCACCCAAATGAGGATGGGTTCCCTTTTGAGTCTGGTTCCTCTCATGACATCTAAGGGAGTTTTTCCTTGCCACAGTCGCCACGGCTGCTCATCAGGGATAAATACACACCGTTCACCTTAACTCTTAAAATTCTGTAAAGCTGCTTTGAGACAATGTCTGGTGTGGAAAAGCGCTATAGAAATAAACTTGACTTGAGTTGTGGACAGTAATGAAGTAATTGTAATTTGTTACTGTACTTATGTTGCCTTTTCACATACTGTATATGTTCTTTACTGAATACTGAAGATATCTTCACTCTCCACGATTACATTTTAGTCTTTTCCTGCTGTGAAATCCACGGCTAGTAAAAATTGTCAAACTTTCCTATTGGAAAGTAGGTCACACCTGCATCGAGATTGTCTCTTCTTTTTATTTATTTATTTATTTATTTTCAGAAAGTGTATGATATATGCTGTTTGCACATGGAACCGTGAAAGGAACACGGTGTTAACTCATGGCTCGACCAGAGCTCCTCTCACAACACACTGCTCCAAATGGATTTTTCTGGGTTCATCACAACACCCAGTTTCCCTATACATCCTACAGCCTGTGTTCACTTTCCACGCTGTTCCCTTTGCTTTATTGCCCCGGCTTTTATCCTCACACCGTAAGTCAGGTTTTTGTTGTGAAATACCTTTTGTGTTTTTTCTTTTTTTTGCACTGCTTATCCACTATGCATTTTTGCACCATCCATAACTTGTTTATTACTGCACTACTATGTATTCCACCCATATTTATTCTGTATATACTGTATCATACAACATTCAATCTTGTACATAACTACTGTATATCATGTCATTTGAGCATTTCCCGACATCTATGCACAATCTTTGCACAGTATATTGTATATAACTATATATACATATATTATTACCTACTGCACCTTCTGTACATTATTCACCTTCACCCCTGTGCATATGGACCCCCTTATTTATCACACTGCTATTTATTGTATATACACCATTTATGCACTTTTGGTTAGATGCATTTCTCTCTACATGTACTTTGCAAATTCACAATAAAAGTTGAATCTATTAATAAGGTTTGAAATCATTGATGATAAAATACAGAGAAATAATATCTTTATGCGTCCCAAATAGGATTTTTTTTAACAGTTCATAGTGATTCTGCATAAAGGCAATAAGTAATTATATTGTACGTCATGTAGGCCTTGCATAAGACCATACTGAAGCACTCAATGAAATTAAAGCAATGAATATCATCAGTCTGTAGGTATACTGGATATAAAGTCCAGTTTGGGTCAGAACGGTCCTTTTGTTTGACAGGTCAATTTAATGTTGGCGTTAATACCAGAGCTTTCTGAAATTTCTGACCTGCAGAAATGCTTGACTGCATTGTAATTATTTCCAGCAAATAAAAAATTCTAAGGTAATTTATATCCAAATCATCAGTGTTGGACAGTAAGGAAGTAAATGTAATTCGTTAGTGGACTTCAGTAGCTTTTTCACGTGTCTGTATTTTACTCAAGTATTTTAATTTGGGGAGATTTTAACTTCTCTCCATTTCAAAGTCAAATATCTTACTTTTTATTTAACTACATTTTGCGAAATCAGTTGTTCTTTTTTATTTATGAGGATAAAAACTTAACTGCAGAGGAGGGAATTAATGAAGTACAAATACTTCGTTACTGTACTTAAGTAGATTTTTCTGGAATCAGTATTTTACTTTACTATTTTACTTTTTACTTTTACTTTTTACATTTTCAAAACAGACTCGTTACTTCAGTTTTAATCCATTTGGAGAAATGCAAATGTATTTTCTTCTCATTGCGCCGTTTTCAGCACATTCACCTGTTTTCTGTCATTGTGCGGCTTTTTCAATCTACGACTGGTGTATCTTTTCCTGTCTCTCACACACCACAGACGTGGACCAATTTATGAAGCTCACAATGAGCAGGCAGAAGGCAACAAGAAGTATGGGGTTAACGTGGAAGAGACAGAGGAAGTCAGTGATGGGAGAACAGAGACATTCCTGATCACCTGATCATCATATTTTTTCTGCTTGTGTTCTATATGGTGGATGTTCAGCCTGGATACATTTATTAGTTAAGAAAATGTTTGATTCGTTTTGTATTAATATATTAATTAAGGCTGTCAAAATGCAAATTAATTTTAACGGCACTGATTTTATTAGCGCACGATTAATGCAGCGTGCATTTCTGTTTGACCGTTTTTAAAGAAAATATAAATAAATAAATATAAAAGAGTCAAAATGAAAACCTTCAGCACAACACAAGTTTATTCACGATGTCCTTTCTTTCCTCAGATATATATATAAAAAAAAAGTATAGGCTCCACCGAAAAATAATGTTTAATCAGTAAACATTTGTTTTACTGAGGCGCCAAGTTTTAAATCAGCACTGAACTCCGCCATGATGCACACATTCAACAATTTTCCCTCTGGAGGGCGACAAACAAGCCGGAACCTTTTGTGGCATTTTTTTTTTCTCATAACGTGCAAATGAACATAAATTACTGACTTTTTGGATCGTGCAAATAAGAGCAACACATTCGAATCTGTAAAGGGTCTACTTTTATTTGTACACACTCATAATAACAACAAAACGCTGTGCTTTTGTAAAGTAAAGAAAACGGACAGGGGGCGCTCTCTGCCGTCTCTGTCATCTCTCTTCACAGACCCACAAATAAAACACCCTGAATCTCAGTGAATATTTGCCTCACATACATTTTATATATACATACATAC
>JAAIIK010000093.1:3280957-3296473 GCA_014706435.1 Silurus glanis
AATAAAATAATGAATAAATTGATAAAAAGACAGCAATCCAGTCGTGTGTTTGTGAGATCTGACAATGGCGCTAAGGAGATTCTGTTTGATTGGTGTGTGTTCTGTACCTGAAAATATTTCCAGTTTGAATTCCCAGATGAGAACTTATCAAACTGGTGACCCCTGGTCCACTTGATGAGCCAAGGATTCCAGGAAACCATGTTAACAATGATAATAAATCTGGCTGAGGTTAAGGGAGACATGAACCAGAACAGCTTCTGCAGAAGATACACTGTTGTGGTTGATCCAGATTATGTCTGTGCTAATTTATGTAAATGGTTTAGTTAAAGGTCGAGTATATACTGGACAAGTTGACACTGGAACATCTGGAAGGGTAAAGGTTTTACACCTGAATGCTTTACAGCTCTACACTTGGACAGTTTACACATGGGTGTTTTACACTTAGTTGTTTTACAGTTGGACACTTGGACACTTTACACTTGGCTGCTTCACATGTGGATGCTTTACTGTTGGACACTTGGATGCTTTACACCTGAATGCTTTACAGCTGGACACATGGACACTATACACTTTGAGGTTTTACACCTGGTTGCTTAACACATAGATGATTAACAGTTGGACACTTGGACGTTTTACACTTGGATATTTTACACTTGGACACTCGGAGGTTTTTCACATGGATGCTTTACATTTAGACGCTTTATCCCTGGAAACTTTACACTAGGATACGTTAAACCTGGAGGCTTTAAAGTTACACAGTTGGACACTATACATTTGGTGGTCTCACACTTGCACACTTTACACTCATATTTAGATGCTTTACACCTGGACATTTTACGCTAAGACACTTTACACCTGGACACACCAGGTCACTATTACACCTGGACTAATACTTGGATGCTTTACACAAATAAGCTTTATAATTGGACGCTGGACATTTGGACAACGTGTTGCTTTATAATTGGCTGCTTTACACTTGGAGGCTTAATAACGAGATACTTTGCACTTTGACATGCAAACACTGCATTATGGACACTTTTTTACTTGGATGTTTTACACATAAAGGCTTTATAATGATGCTATAAAACTTGACACTTGGACAACTGGACACTTTGCACATAGGCTTTATAACTAGATGCTTGAGACTTAGAAAAATGACACTCTGCACTAGGACACTAAACTTTTAGACCTAGAGATTAGACACTTTACAGCAGCACAAAACACAAACTTTTGGACAAAAAAAATAAACATTAACGTCCTATTCTCCCAACAAACTCATCTTCAGAGAACCCTAACCCTAGATATCATGTTTAGTGATTAGGAAATCAGGAATTGTCACCAACTCCACTCTATTGAAAAAAAAAAGTAATAAATTTCAGATCTTTATTACACTGAAGTGCACTCTGAGTTGGCAGTTAGAACGAAGAGGCTCATCCATGAATTCTAAATGCTTTATAGATGTTTTCTCCTCTCAGCACTTCCTGCGTGAAGAAGCTGCTCTGAACGCAAGCAAAATTTCGAGCTCGCTACATAAGTGCATTACTAATCAAGCCTCTTGTGCATATACGATAGAGGTATGAGCAGAAAACGTAGCATATAGACAATATAGCATATGTGCATATGTTCTTGCATGCTGAGCAGAATCAGCGTCAAAGTTGAGTTCATTTGATCCACAGTAGAGACTAGCTACAGAGCTAAAAGCTGGAGGAGATGGATAGATGGATGGAAATGAATAAATGTTTAGAGATGATCGAGATAAATGCAGATAAACAAATGGTGATAGCTAGATGGATACATGGATGGTGATGGGTGGAGATGATCAGATAAGAGTTGATAATTAAATGGAGATTGCTAGATTGATAGGAATTGGTGGATGGGGCAACTAGATGGATAGAGACAGATGGATGGTAATTACTACATGGATAGAAATAACTAGATAAATGGAGATGGACAAATGGAACTGGCTAGATGGATTGAGATAACTAGAGGGATGGATGATGGATGCAAATAGATAGATGAATAGATAGATGCAAATCGATGGATGGATGGATGGATGGATGGATAGATAGACGGAAGGACAGATGGACGGACGGACAGATGGATAGATAGACTTAAAATGGATGGATGGATGGAGGGATAGATAGATAGATAGACAGAAGGACGGACAGACGGACGGACAGATGGATAGATAGACTTCAAATAAATGGATGGAGGGATAGATAGATAGATAGACGGAAGGATGGACGGACAGACGGACGGGCGGACAGATGGATAGATAGACTTAAAATGGATGGATGGATGGATGGATGGATGGATGGATGGATGGATAGACAGAAGGACTGACAGACGGATGGACAGATGGATAGATAGACTTCAAATAAATGGATGGATGGATAGATAGATAGATAGATAGATAGATAGATAGATAGATAGATAGATAGAAAGAAATAAATGAAGATTGATGTGTTTAGACAGAAGGACATGGACACAGAGATAACTGGAGCTGAATGGATGGATGGATGGCTGGTTGGATGGCATAAATGTATAAAAGTGGATGAATGGATGAAAATGAATGAAAGGTAAAAGAAAATGGAAACTTAGTTCAAATGCAAGTTTATTTTGAGGGATTTTCTTAAGTTCAAGCAGGAAATTCATTTTTCTTGACATCTTCGTTATTGCTGTATTAGCTTTGTTGTATTGGACATGCTGTGTTTAAACAGATTGCAGTTTTGCTTTCGCTTCTGCACTGTAACCTCACAAGACAGGTTTCATCTTTAAATGCTGTTTATTGCTAAGATTAAAGAAAGATGAGGAGAAATCAGGGTCTGTAGATTCTGGCAATTCTTTTGATGGATTTTTGTGATGGAAACATGCCAAACACTGCTTTTCTTCAAAATTTAAACAAAACCCATTTGATACCAGATTTAAGCGAGCAATTGTCATCAGACAACAAATCTTACTGCAGAAAAGTCGGATGGAAATGAGCTGCTTAAAGGGAAGGTTTTTGATGAATATTGACTTTGCATTTGTATTTTGCACATAAAGCTTTTAGAAGTTTGCTGGAGTGGTTGAACATATTTGCTGTTTGAAATGTCTGGTTCCTCTTAAAGTTTTCTTCCCTAATGTAGTTTCAGACAGATTTCTCTCACCACACTGCCCCTGTGCACAATCTGAGATCCATTAGGGTTGTCAGGGTTGCAGTGCAGGAACTCCAGGGTCCTGCACAGAGTCCTGACCTCAGCCCTCACTGAATGCCTGGATCATTCAGGGTCACTTCAGAGTGGAGATATTGCCCTGTGTCTCACACTTTGGTTATTAGGTTGCTTTTTATTGCTTGCAACCTGAAAACAAAAGTCTGTACAGGATTATGACTGAATTCGAACATCCTCTTTCCTCAAAAGAGTCTATTTTAATATCTCCACAAATGTTCTGAAAATAGAAAATGTGGCAGACACAAAAACTACTATAATAATAATAAATAATAATAATAATAATAATAATAATACTCACTATTTACATTTATAGCATTTAGCAAATGCCCTTATCCAGAGCAACTTCACATATATTAGGGCCTTCTATCTATCTATCTATCTATCTATCTATCTATCTATCTATCTATCTATCTATCTATCTATCTATATATCTATCTATCTATCTATCTATCTATCTATGGCTGTCTGTCTGTCTGGCTAGCTAGCTAGCTAGCTACAATTAGTTTAGCTTTGTTGTGTTTCTGCTAAAAAACTAAATCTTTATTAGCTTCGCTTGTATACAAGCACAATTTGTATACCTGTAATGAGGTATATCTAGCTTGTAATGTCAGATATTTGGATAACTAACCTAACTGACCTATATAAGATGTAACCCAGTGATGCTAATGTGTTGCCACACCCTTTTATTCTACGCGCTTTCCCAAACCCGTCTTATTTTGTACAATTTGTAACTGCAATCTGGTTTATAAAAATGACCATAATGCTACAATGGTTTGTCATGCTTTAGTCACAAGATATTATAAATTAGCCCCCCTGAGGGGAGACTACTCCGACAGCTGAAACACAGCATCCATTAAATCATGTCTGATTGCATTTAATAAATCAGGAACAATAGGCTTTCAGTGTAATGGGCCTTTTTAATAAGAACACGCACCCAAATGCAAACTGACAGGTGCTTTAAGAGAAGGCGACATGTCTTCAGGAGTCGGAGCCCTGCTGGTCGACTGCGTACACACTTCTACAAAGACACACACACACACAAGCACCCAGAAGACAAGTGCACATCAGTCACGGTAATGACAATGATGATGATCGAATCTATCCGTAATTATGGATGCGCAGAGCTTGTCTACCTGCATGCGACACGGATGAATCGGAAATGCTCGAAAGAGCAGCGAGGGCTAAGACGTGCCTTGCTTGGTCATCACTGAATAAAGCCTCCACACACACACATGTAGGCACGCACAATAAATAGCCTTAATTGGAGCGAAACAACGAAGACACGAAAGCGCAGTTTTTGCCTGATGGGATCTTATTCAGCCTCGCCAAATGGCTCGGCTTCACAAAGAAGCCATGCTCGAGTTGCTCATTTAGCGGCCGTAGGATAAAGGAAGCACTCAGCTCAGACGCAAGGCTCCAGCCTTGGGACGAGCGAAAATAATTATTAGTGCCACACAGCAAGCTTTGTAACGATTCCATCCCTCCCGTTCTATCGCTGTGTAAATTTATCAAACAGACTGTGAGGTGTGGGGGGGGGAGTAGTTCAAACTCTGTTGATCCGATTTCTGATTCACACCAAACTTCCACATCAGTATCTATAACAAATATAAATCTATTGCACTTCCATGCAATTTACATTGGCTGGCATTTATAAACAAGCTATAAAACCAATATAGATGCATTGCTTTAGTCTTGCTGCTGGGATTCCAACCGAGGCGAAGTGAGCATTCTTTGTATAATGCAAAAGACACCAAAAAATTGGGCTTCTTTTCTCACGTCATTTGTCAATATTAAATGGCTCAAAGAGATATAAATCATAGAAGGAATACAACTGGAGGCTACTTGAGTGGAGAATTATAGGAGCAAAAACTTGGATTCAAAACGTAAAACTAAATTCACAGTAAAACTAAAACACTAAAAGGTTTAAACTGAGAATATGTATTATTTTAAGACCAAATAAAGTAATTTTGTTTTTGTTGAATGCACAGGTTTTAAAAAGTTGGGACAGGGCCATGTTTACCACTGTGTAGCGTAATGACATCTTTTCTTATACATCTGGGAACTAAGGAGATCAGTTGCTGAAGTTTTGACAGAGGAATGTTGTCCCATATGTGTCTGATACAGGATTCTAGCTGCTCAACAGTTCTAGGTGTCCTTTGTTGTGTTTTTTGTTTCATGATGTACCAAATGTTTTCAAATGGTAAAAGGTCTATACTGCACGCAGGCCAGTTTAGGACCTGGATTCTATTACTATGAAGAGTCATGCTATGGTGATAAATGTAGTATGCAGTTGGCATTGTCTTGCTCAAATATGCAAGCCCTTCACTGAAAAAAACTTTTTTTGGATGGAAACATTTGTTTCATTTGTGAACTAAGCGCTGATAACAAGCCAGATGGTCCCTCTCCTCTTTAGTCCGGAGGACATAGTGTCATTTAAAATTTTGATTAGTCAAACCGCAGAACAGCTTTCCACTTTGCCTCAGTACATTTTAAATGAGCTTTGGCCCAGAGAGAATGGCATTTTTGGATCATGTTCACGCATGCCTTATTTTTGCATGATAGAAATTTAAACTATATTTGTGAACTGTCTACACAGGCAATGATTTCTGGAGTTGTTAATGAGCCTATGCAATGATTTCCATTACAGAATCATGATTGTTTCAAATGCCATGCTGCCTGAGAGTCTGAAGATCACAGTCAGATGATGATAGAGATTTCTCCAGATTCTTTGAAATTTTTGATGATATTATGTACAGTAAATGATGACATTGAACTTTTTACAATTTTATGTTGAGGAACATTGTGTCTACAAATTGTGGAACAATTTCAGAAAAGTCTTTCACAAATGTATGTTTTATTGTGAATAGAATATGGATTAATGAGATTTGCAAATCATCGCATTCTGTTTTTATTTATATTTTACAAAGTGTCTCGATTTTTTGGAATTGGAGTTGTACAAGTGAAACTGCTTGACAGAATAAAGGACATTTTACATTCACAGCATTTCCCAGGTCTCACTTATACTTCTAAACATCTGAAGGTTAAGGGTCTTGCTCAAGGATCCAGCAATCATTTGGATTCGAACTCTGATTGAACTGATCAGAATTTCAACATCTTACACTGAGCTCCCACTTACATAGACAACAGGAGACAAAGCACCTGAGGATTTTTAGAAGTCCAAGACAGAGACATCAGTGAGCTGTGAAAAGCAGAGATTTAGGGATGCATGTGGGAATTCTTCCCCTTTAACTACAGCAGACTTTGCTGTCTCAAAGATTTCTGATTAGGCTTTCAGTATTCCCCAAATGGACTAGTTACAGACATGGAGAGTACATCCATTTACCCGAGGACGCAGGTGCAGGATGTGGGTGCCTACTCGAACATTTATTAGGGACAATGAGAAATTCTTGTTCAGTACATGAACCAAACAGGAGTCCAAACACTAGTGGAACAACAACAATCTGGGCTCGCCATAATGAAAAGACAAGAGAGGACAGAAAGAAGGGATGGAGTCCAAATTTAATGAACAACCAAACTAAACCCCAAAGATGTATTATATGAATAGAAACTACAAGTATTTTAGATCAAGTAAAGTTGGCTTTGCTTGTCACATGTTCATTACAGTACAGTGAAATTCGTTCTTCGCATATCCCAGCGATGTTAGGAAGCTGGGGTCAAAAGTGCAAATGTTATACCTCTGAAAAGAGGGAGATGAAAAAGCATGAACACACGGCCGTTTCCCCACTGCAAACTTTATGTACTATGAAGAAACCCGCGAGTTCTCCCTCTAATGATCAAGCAGGGAGAAGCAATCGATCTGAATGCACCAAACTAATCGAACACAGCTGAACTAACATGACAAACAAATTACATTACAACTTTTATAAACAGTTGTAAACATTCACAACATTTGTAACATATCTTTACTGTTTCACAGATTTATGAAATTGAATACATATTTCAATCCGTCACACAAACACACAAGATTTGGTCTTGTGTACGGTCAAGAAAAGCTCCGGCTATGCTTATAATGCAGTTCAACTATATATATATAGAAGTATTAGACACTTTTCCACCCATATGTGTTTCTTCCCCAAACTGTTACCAAAAAGGAGACACAAAATTGTATAGGACGTCTTTGCATGCGTTTGCATGAAATCTTTCCCTTCACTTGAACATGACAATGCCCCCGTGCACAAAGCAAACTCCATAAACCTATGATTCACATTGGTTGAAGTGGAAGATCTTCTGCTATAGAGCTCTGACCTCAACCCTATTAAACACCTTTGGGATGAATGTGAATGCTGACTGCACCCGGAGATGGGAAATAATGAAGTACAAATACTTCTTTACTGTACTTAAGTAGATTTTTCTGGTATCAGTACTTTACTCCACTATTTATTTTTCAGACATTTTACTTTTATTTAATACATTTTTATACAAATATCTGTACTTTTTACTTCTTACATTTTCAAAACCGGCTCGTTACTTTAGTTTTAATCCATTGATTTGGTGAAATGTCAATTTCTTTTATTTTCACTACGCCGATTTCAGCCCACCAACCGATTTCCTGTGAGCAGGCATAAAGCAACAAGAAGTAAAGCTTCCGTGGATGAGACAGAGGGAGTCAGTGATGTAAACATGACTGAGAAAAGAATCATTCCTGATCACCTGATCATCATCATCATCATCATCTTTTCTCTGCTTGTGTTCTATATGTGGATGTTCAGCCTGGATACATTTATTAGGTAACAACATTTTTTAATTCGTTTTGTATTTATATATATTAGAGCTGTCAAAATTCAAACGCAAATTCTTTTAAACGGCATAAAATTTTATTAACGCGCTATCGATTCAGCATGCATTTCTGTTTTACTATATAAAAGAGCCGAAATTAAAACCTCCAGCAAAACATACACTTATTCACGACGTCCTTTCTTTACTCAGATATAAAATAAATAAAACTCCGAAAAAAAAACCGAAAAATATTTGTAATCAGTAAACTGTAAATTGTTTTATTTATACGCCAAGTCTCAAATCAAACGCCAAATCTGCCATGATGCACACAATTAACTCTCTGAGTGGTGTTTTCTGGGTTTTTCCCTCATAATGGTGAAACAAACTTGCTGTCTTTTTTGATCGTACAGATAAGAACAAAACATCATTCGAATCTGTAAAATGTCTAATTTTATTTGTATATAGTACTTATATTAACAACAAAACGCTGTGCTTCTGTAAAATAAACAGACAGGGGGCGCTCTCTTCCATGTCATCTCCCTTCACAAACATAAATAAACAACCTGAATCTCAGTGAATATTTGCCTCACAGACATAATAAATATACATTCACATCGAATAAAAATATGATCTGATTATGTAATTGGTTTAATTTATACCATAAATCCCATAAAACCATACCACACCATAAATCAGTATAAACTTTCTTTCGGCTTCTCCCATTAGGGGTCGCCACAGCGGATCCTACGCATTTTTGATTTGGCACATGTTTTTACGCTGGATGCCCTTCCTAACGCAACCCTCCCCATTTATCCGGGCTTGGGACCGGCACTAAGAGTGGCTGGGGTTGGTTCCCTGACCGGGGATCGAACCCGGGCCGCAGCAGTGAGAGCGCTGCATCCTAACCACTAGAGCACCTACACCATAAATCGGTATGATTATGATAAAAGCTTCTTGACTTGACTTGAAGCGGTGCAGTTTCTCCGGTATCACCTCATTAACTGTCCGTGTGGAAACATAGCAAAGGTTCCGCTTGGTGTCCTGATGATTTACGATTTAAACCACCATTATTACTTTAAAATATTTACAAGAATTTTTTGTCTTCATGCTCTATGTTACATCCATATTTTTCCATGTCCATGTTGCTTACAGCATTAAAAACAGTAAGTATTAATATATGGTACATTTAGAACAGAGAGAAATGTGCGATTACATTGCGATTAAATATTTCATTTGATTGACAGCCATAATATCAATATGATGTGAGGTCCAGTTACCAACGTGACACTAAAACAGGTAGAAGTAATAACTACTTTCTACTTAAGTACATGTCAGAGCCAAAACTTCTTTTCTTTACTTTCACTTGAGTAAAAAAGTATAATCAGTACTTCAACTTTTACTCGAGTATTTTAAAACATGAGTATCTGTACTTCTACTTAATAAAGGATGTGTGTACCTTTGCCACCTCTGACTGTATCCCAGGCCTCCTCACCTTACCTACATCAGTTCCAGATATTATCATCCTTGTTGCTCAAGTGAGCACAAATCTCCACATAATCTAATGGAACATCTTTCGAAAAGAGTGGAAGTTATAATAAGAGCAAATTGTGGAATGGGGATGTTTAAAATGCACATACCATTCTTCTGGTTAGATGTCCATGCATGTTCTTTTTGTTTCAATGCAACAAACTACATCATTTAACTATATGAAGATTTATTTAGACCAAACAAATCTATAAACGTCAAGATGTTTACCTTTATTTTCATCGAAAAATACTTCCTTAGTATAAAATCACCACTTTACACAACCTTTCGGCTGAAATACTTTGCCGTGCTTCTTGTAAAACTTGGCAAAGGTGTTCTTCACTAGTTGGAATTTCTTTCTTGTGATCCAGTTCATCCCAGAGCAGTTCAATAGGATTTAGGTGTGGTGACTGGGAAGGTTGTTCGATGAAAGATATCACTCCAGTTTACTGTTTGCTCTCTAAATAACGATTACAGAGCTTGGACATATTCGTCGCTTCGGCTTATCGTCTTGTTGTATGTTGAAGTTGATTCCAATGAGCTGCAGTCGAAACGGAATTGCAGGGTGTTGAATTATGGAATGGTAGCCATGTTGGTTCAGGGTTCTCAAAAAAACGGTAGACAGGCAGTGAAAGGTTTTTGATGGTCCTACTGTTTAATTTTTTATCTGTTTTTAATAGGTAATTTGATGTGTATTTAATGTTTTTGTTTATATTTCTGGTTGAAGTCGAGGAAAATTCAATTATTTCTATTTGTATAGTGTTTTTAACCATGAACATTGTCTCAAAGCAGCAGAATGTATGAGTTTGTTCCTTATAATTGTAAGTTTGTCTCTAATGAGTGAGCCAGTGGCGACTGTGATGAGAAAAAACTCATCCTCATCTGAATGGCACTGAATGTAAATTCATTACAGTTGAGGTGTGCAGTGATAAATGCTTAAATTCAACGTGTGGTTCTGAGCCACTGTAACAGATTGTTGATATGAATTAAGTTCAAAGTTCTTGAGTTGCTCAGGAACTTCAAGGATCTTTAGGCTGTTGAGGTTGAACCATCCTTAGCTGCACAAAATTGTCTCAATTTAAAATGTCCACACTGTGGACAATAATAAGGAACTAACTAACTGACTCATTAATGTGGCCCTCGACTGATTTGTTTCAGATCATATATATTTGGAGACTTTTATCTGAAATATCCTGTCAAGCTTTGTGTTTATCTCCGAAACTAATTTCAGAAGATTTCACCATTTCCTCTTGAAGGAGTACATCATGAATTATTAAGCATTTCGGTAAGTTTTCTATCTATTAATATCCACGATGGAATATGAAAGCAAATGAAGTGCCCAGACAAGCTTTTTTTTTCCCCCCAACTTCACAAATTCAAAACAGGATCTCAGATGTGCACGGTAAACATTTTACCCACAGCCTCTGACTAATGACTTCTATTAGCCGAAAGCAATAAGCGGTTATAAAGTGTTCTCTCAGTCTGGCTTTTGAAACTTTTAAAGCTTAAATCACTTGCATAACCGGAAAAAAAAAAAAATTTATCCGAAAAGCGTCAGTTTTGAAATATTCAACACGTTTGACTAATGCAGCTAGTTTCATAGGAGCAGAACGTGAGACAGGAAGAGGTATCGGTCTCCTCAAGCGAGCCTGATGACGTCGAGCACCTCGGGCGTCCTCGGGCATCGGCGGCTCACGCGGCTGGACCTGTCGCCTAAGATTTGCAACTTTGTTTGTGAAGGCATTAAATGCTCGCTCGTCTCCTCGCCAGGCATTCCTCACGCTCAGACATCAGCCTGTTCATCTCCACGCAAACCCGCCCGTTGCTTAGCACGGACTTGTTAAACGCATTAGCGCAGCTGGCACCGTGCCGTACATCTCAGAGATGGATATTGCTAGCTCAGGTGAGATGCTGAATGGAGTAAATACAAATCAGTTCTGGGCGAGTCAGCAGCCGCGGAGATAAATGGCGAAGAATAAAATGGAGCAAATGCTGGATGATTCACCGGGTAGCAGATATGAGATTAAATCCATCACGTGCAGGAAATCCTGAAGTCCTCACTTTAATTTCTGCACTTTTTAATGCCTTGAAAAGATGAGAACTTCAGAGACATGATGATGTACACACACTATCAGATGGGATGTGTATGTGTGTGTGCCGCGTTGTGTTCGCTTGTTTAATTGCAGCAAATTGAGCTGATAGATTTTTATTTGCAAATCATTTATAGGATTCAATTTGCAAATGAGGGAAGTAACGAAGTACAAATACTTTGTTACTGTACTCAAGCAGATTTTTCTGGTATCAGTATTTTACTTCATTATTTATTTTTCGGACAACTTTTTACTTTCCTGTTTTTCCTAGATTTTTTCAATCTACCACTGGTGTATCATTTCCTGGCTCTCACACACCACAGACTAGTTATGAAGCTCACAATGAGCAGGCAGAAGGCAACAAGAAGTTTGGTGGATGAGACAGAGGGAGTCAGTGATGTAAACATGACTGAGAACAGAGACATTCCTGATCACCTGATCATCATCATCTTTTCTCTGCTTGTGTTCTATATGGTGGATGTTCAGCATGGATACATTCATTAGATGACAACATTTTAAATTCGTTTTGTATTGATATATCAATTAAGAATGTCAAAATGCAAATTCTTTTTAAAATCACTGGTTTAATTAACACGCGATGAATGCAGCGCGCATTTCTGTTTGACTATTTTAATAAAAATATAAAGGAAGAAAGAAATATAAAAGAGGCGAAATAAAAAATGTCAGCACAAGACACGTTTATTCACGATTGTCTTTTCTGTGCTCAGATATAAAAATAAGTAAATACTCCATCGAAATTCTTTTTTTAATCAGTAAACATGTGTTTTAAGTCTCAAATCAGCACTGAACTCCGCCATGATGCACACAATTATTCCTATGGGGGACGACAAACGCACCAGCGCGTTTTGTGGCATTTTTCCCTTATAACGCCTAAACCAACATAAATTACTCTGTTTTTTTTATCGTACAGATAAGAGCAGTACATCATTCGAATCTGTAAAGGGTCTACTTTTATTTGTACACAATTATAATAACAACAAACGTTGTGCTTTTGTAAAGTAAAGAAAAAAGAAAGGGGGCGCTCTCTGCCGTTTCTGTCATCTCTCTTCACAGACACACAAATAAAACACCCTGAATCTCAGTGAATATTTGCCTCACAGACATAATAAATATATGTATAGAAAGCTCAAATAGTCTACTTTTATATAGACCAATTATGTTTCTGAAATTTATAAGAGGTGCAGTTTCTCCGGTATTACCTTATTAACCGTCCGTGTGGAAACATAGCAAAGGTTTCACTTGGTGTCCTGATAATTTACGTAATTTAAAACAACGTAATTACTTTCAAACGTTTACAAGAATATTTTGTCTTCATGCTCTATGTTGAGTTTGGTTTCACTAATAATAAACATACATTTGCACAAAGCATTAATATTTGTCCATGCCCATGCTGATTAGAGCAGTGGTCCCCAACCCCCGGGCCGCGGACCGGTACCGGTCTGTGGATCAATTGGCACCGGGCCGCACAGAAAGAATAATTAACTTACATTATTTCGGTTTTATTTATTATCTGATTCTGAACGATGTTTTATTTTGGATATTTACCGGATTCTCTCCTCCACATCTGTCTATGACTCACTCTTGATGCATGTCATGATGCCTCGGTCACGTGCCTTACCTCCATCCGCTACCTTCTTAAAGAGTCTGCTCCGGCTGCTAACACATAATACATTACCGCTAAATTCAAACCCCAAGCGAGCAAAATAAACAAAAAACAACACAGTGGATTCACGTTTATTATTATAATTAGAAAATACCAGTTTTTATGCCGGTCGTATCTGTACTTCTACTTTAGTGAAGGATGTGTGTACTTTTGCCACCTCTGTCAAACTGTATAGAAAAGGTTAAAGACTAGAAGCCAGGTCATTATTTATACCATTCAAAGGTGATGTGTCAGAATGACATTTATATGAAATTCAACAAAACAATGAAACAGCGTCTTTGGTAATTGGAACTTTTTCCAAATTTTTATAAAAAAAAAAAAAATCACTAAACAGTCACTAAACAATATTTTTTTAATATACAGAACATTTAGGACAATTTTCTTAATTAAACATTATTTTATTTGTTGAGTGACCTTTTTTTTTTTATCTTTTTGATCTTTTTCACTAATTCATTCAAAAGCAATGAATAATTTATTCCAAAATGAAATTTTTTTTTTAAATATATATTTTAGATATTTAAATTTACCCATTAAGATAAATGAAAGAAACACACAACAATTATAAATAATAAATTAATAATAAGAAAAAAAAAAGAAAAAAGGCAATGAATAAAAAAAAAAACTCTATTAAAAATCTATATTAATAAATGTAATGTTCATTAAATTAATGACATTGATTCATATGTTGTACAATTCTTATTCCAAAAGAAAGTTAAGACGCTGTGTAAAATGTAAGTAAAAACAGCTTTACCAATCTCATAAACCCATATTTTATTCACAGTAAAACAGAAAACATAGTGTGTGTGTGTGTGTGTGTGTGTGTGTGTGTGTGTGTGTATGTATATATATATATATATATATATATATATATATATATATATATATATGTCAGGAATCCACCTGCCACGCCCCCTTTCAGTGGCTGTCATTGCCTCCGCGTGCTCCCAAGCTCTCAGCGTCAATCATGCACACCTGGAGCTTGTTATTCACTCACCCCCAGCACCAATATAAACCGCTCACTCACCGACACTCCCTGTCCGTTATTGCACGTTCATGCACGTCCACGTTTGTTCCTGTGTGTTTGCGGTGGTGTGTGTGTTCGCGTATGCTCATCCCTGCTACGTGCCGTTCGACTCGGACTCTCTCTCTCTCTCTCTCTCTCTCTCCGCGTGGACCGCGCCTCTTCCCAGGCGCGTCTGGGATTCTAGCTTCTTTTTCCCCAGGACTCCGTTATCTGGATTATCCCTGCGAACGCAGGTATTTGTGTTGGCTCTGCCTTTATGTTTAATAAAGCTGTGTTTGCTGTTACTACGGCTTCCACCTCCGTTTCCCGCATGACAGAAATAACGGAACCCCTGAATAGGAATATAAGGACTGGAAAAGGGGGGTGCAAAAGAAAAAGAAAAAAAAAGAAGGGAAAGGAAAGGAAAGAAAAGAAAAAAAAAGGACATGATCGGATTACCACAGTGGTCCCGGCGCGATCCGATTTTCGGAGGCAGGATTCGTACCGCCGCGATGAAGCGACCACCAAGCTCCGCCCCCGGGAAAACCCGGAAATCCGCTGCCGTTTCGCGCGGCTCATGCTCGGCAGCACCACGCCCCCGTGTTGACGTCATGGATTTCCCGGCTCACTTCTCCGGCGACAGAGCTGAATGGGGGGAATTTTTACGGAGCGTGAATCGGTACATGGAGTCGAATTCGTCCAGCTACCCGACGGAAAGAGCAAAGATCGTGCTCCACATTTCTCTGCTGTCTGGAGAATCTCTCTCTCTTGTCAGTGAGTTGTGGAGCGCGACTGGAGGCGAGTTCAGCTCATGCGCCAGGTTCATCCAGCTTCTAACCAGGGAACTCGGGATACTCACGGCTGATCTCCATCACCTCTCCCCCGCTTCCGCGAGCGCCGCTCCGCACCAGAGTTTCCTGGAGAGCTCCGCTCCGCCCCAGGACCTCCAGGAGATCTGCGCCCTGCTCCAGGCCCTTCCGGACGGCTCCGCTCCGCCCCAGGTCCTCCAGGGGATCTCCACCCTGCTCCAGGTCCTCCAGGACGGGTCCGCTCTGCCCCAGGACCTCCTGGGGATCTCCACCCTGGTCCAGGACCTCCAGAAATGCCTGGCTCTGCTCCAGGACCTCAAGGAGAGCTCAGCTCCGTTCCAGAATCTCCAAGAGAGCTCAGCTCTGCTCCAGATCCTCCAAGGGAGCTCCGCCCCGCTCCAGGTCCTCCCAGAGAGCTCAGCCCCGCTCCAGGTCCTCCAAGAGAGCTCAGCCCCGC
>JAAIIK010000093.1:3306193-3326161 GCA_014706435.1 Silurus glanis
TCTATCTATCTATCTATCTATCTATCTATCTATCTATCTATCTATCTATCTATCTATCTATCTGAAATGAGGAAATGTACCATTATAAGGAAAAAAATAAGGTCATTTTAAATTTGATGGCTGCAACGCGTCTCAAAAAAATTTGGGACGGGGCAACAATAGTCTGGGAAAAAGTGCATGTTATTAAAGAGAAACAGTTGGAGAAACATTTGACATCTAATAAGGTTAATTGACAGCAGGTCAGTAAGATGATTGGGTATAAATAGTGTATCTTAGAGAGGCGGAGTCTCTCAGAAGTAAAGATGGGTGGAGCTTCACCAATCTGTGAAAGACTGTGAAGACTTTAAATATGCAGTATTTCATCATTTACAGTAGAACAAGTGTCCTGCAGTGGTATTTTGGCGGTGTTTGGTTTTGAAGTCATGACTTTTTCAGAAGTCCAACATCTCAATCAATTAGCTGGCAGTTCTACTAAATATTAAACATCACATCAATGAGAAATCATGTAAGAGCACATGCAATGGAGGCACTGGTCCAAAAACCTTAGACTCAAAGTTTCAGAACAGCATAGAGATGATCTTTGGAAGTATTACGATTTTGGAAGATGAGCTGTTTGAACAAAGTGTCCATATTTACATTTAGAGCATCTGTCAGACACCCTTATCCAGAGTGACTTAGGGGCCTTGCTCAGGGGCCAAGAAGTAACAGCTTTGTGTGCCTGGAATTTGAACTCACGACCTTCCGATCCAAAGTGCAAAGCCTTAACCACTAAGCTCCCACCTCCCTGTTAAGAGCTTACAATGAAGAGGTCATACAGCAGGACAGATTAAAGTGTTGCTCATCTGCTCTTTTTATGCATTTTGTGTAATGTGGGAAAGTGTTAAAATACTAACATGATGAGTAGAAGTTCGTCTATTTTAAGTCATATTGTTTGTGTATGTTTATTTTTTTAATACAATACTTCCGTTCATTTGACACGTTTTTTTTTTCCCTAAACGAGCGTTGTTGCCTGGAAAACATTGATGTTTTTAGCAACACAATTCCACCCTCATTGGAACGACGGCGGCGCAGAACAAACGTAAAAGTCTCCGTCGTATAGATAATTGCACATAATGACACACCCGGCTTCTAAACGTGAAACGATACGATTAAACGTCGTGCAGCCGTGATTACGGCGTGACCAATTCGGAAATGAAAAAGTAGCAACTCCACGGCAGACTGAACGCCGCCGATCGTCGAGACACAAGAGCAATTGTAATTTTCGGGTGAAGGATGTGCAAATGGGTGCAAAGTGTTTTAATGGATGGATTGAACGTAGGCAGGGATGTGTGTAGGAAGAGAGCATGCTTCATTTTAGTTTAATAAGCATCGCTGATTGTGCTGTATTTTCGGTCACGAATAGCAATTTTTTTTACCTCCTTATTAACATTATTACAGTTTTTATCATTACATTAATTTTTTTTAAATCAACCCTATTCATAGTCATTATTACACGATTTTCTAGAGATCATAGTTTTTGAGGAAATTATTTATTATTTTATTATTATTATATTATTTATAATTATTTATTAATTATTTTTCTATTGCATTTAAGGCATTATCTATCTATCTATCTATCTATCTATCTATCTATCTATCTATCTATCTATCTATCTATCTATCTATCTATCTATCTATTTTAAAATGTTTTATTGCAATGCATATAAAAATAAACATATTTTAAATGCTATGCTGTTATACAATATGTTGTAATATTAAATGATCTTATATTATATATGATATTGGAATATATTTAATAAAATATGCTTTGACCACAAACCAGAGAAAACATTTGATGATCAAATACTAGTTGACTTTGGCTGGAATGTCAGTTTTACCACAAGATGTTCCACTAGATTTTGGAGTGAGCTTGTGGAGATTTGTGCTCATCCAGCCACAAGTGTGGTAGTAAAATCAGGTACTGATGTAGGTGAGGTGAGGAGGCCTGTGGTGCAGTCAACATTCGGATTCATCCCGAAGGTGTTCAATAGGGTTAAGGTCAGAGCTCTATAGCAGGTGATCTTAGAATCCAACTTTCCCATGTGAAGCCTATGTTCATAGAGCTGGCTTTGTGCATCATGCTGCAACAGCCTCCTTTCGTCTCGTTGTTCAAAGTGAAGGGAGAATTTAATGCTGTTACATCCAAAGACATCCTACTTAATTGTTTGCCTTCAATTTAACAGTTTGGGGAAGAACCACATATGAGTGTGGGTTTGAGTCCCACTTCTGACAGGCTTTTTGTCATTTGACTGGTTATTCTGTATTGATCTCATGCAGAAGTCCTTTGTTAGGGAGGTGGTAGCTCTGAGTTACTCATCTGAAGTTTGTGGGGGTTGCTGCCCTGTTTGGCCCTTAAACAAGGCCCTTAACCCTCTGCTCCAGGGGGGCTGTATCATGGCTGCCCCAGGTTTCTAACATTGCTGAGATATGCAAAACAACGATGTGCATGTAAGAAAAGCACTTTTGTGTGGCTGGAGAAGTCAGGTGTCCCAATTCTTTTGTCCAAATAGTGTAATATAAATGAATTTTATGAGTGTTTTGGTTGAGAAATAGACGTAATTGTGATGTAATGGTGTTTGATATGTCTAAGCTGGTGTATGGATTAGTTTGTGCAGAAATTTCCAACTTCATCATCTTTGATGACATCTTTGATTAAGAATTCTGTTACTCAAACAGTTTCCAGTAGAAAATATTATTGCTTGGCTTCTCTCTGTGACCTGTAATGTACAAAAAACATTCAGCCCACTTTTTTTTGGAATCCACAATGTCTACATTGATGAATCAATGGCAGTTTCACATCTTCAACAAAAAAAGACTACTGAAGCCATTTGTTATTCTCCAGATTCCAGTCTGTGGCTCTAAATGTGCCTGACTGTCCCGATAAATACACACAATGGAGGAAATCCGTCTGACCTCAAGAAACTCCATGTCCATACAGTTTGTTAGATAAACAGCAGGATCCTCGTGTTCACTCGGTGTAATAGGAATATATAACGAAGGAGAAGGGGAGGCAGATATGGCACGCTGATTACTCGTGCGAGGTTCAAATTTATGGCCGTCGTAAAGGATTCGCTCACCTCCCGCCCTCATCAGCAGCTTTACTGAACCGCTGCGTACACGCCGAGCATTATAGACATCAGACGGGCAAGTCGGAGGAAGACAAAGGGCAAGTCAACTTGGAGGAACAATGAATCAATAAAGTAAAAATGCAATCTGGTTTTTAACACAAAGCAGGACATTACATTTGGGGGGGGGAATGGGGTAAAATAAGTGGGTAAAATAAGAAAAAATGTGAAAAAATTTAATTTTTGCATAAAAATAAAGAAATATTGCAGAAAAGTGCATTACATTACAATGTTATTTTATATATAGATACAATTATCATTGTTATTGATAGTAGCAGTAAAAGTTATTTGTCCTGTTACAAATGCCTGTATGTATTTCTTTTACTACTGCTAGTAGTAGTAATATATACATATACAGTGTTGGGCAACGTTACTTTTAAAAGTAATACATTACAATATTGAGTTACTCCCCAAAAAAGTAACTAATTACGTTACTTAGTTACTTTTTATGGAAAGTAATGCGTTATATTACTTTTGCGTTACTTTTGCGTTACTTGTATCTCTTTCACGCCTTACAGGTGTAACAGGTGTAATATAGATAATTGCCATTAAGAAATAAGTTATATTAGGGCAAAAGACACGTCTTAAACATTTAAAATGTTTAATAACTTCTTAGAGAACAATAAGATGATCGACTAACTTTTGACCACAAGGCTGAACACTTTCCAGTCGCACTTCTGTACACTGCTTTTGAGTTCACAGCAAACGAGCTGTGAATTTGCTCTCTATCTCCGCTGCGATGGCATCGTACATGTGTCTCCCACGGAAAACTTTTATTCTGAGCAGTCTATAGATCTGCAGTGGTGGAAAGTCGGCAAAAGTTTTCTATATTTCTGTCTCCATTGACATATATGCAACATTGCATATTGTTACATATATTCAACATTATACACACACACACACACACGCACACACACACACACACACATACACACACGCACACACACACACACACACACACACACACACACGCACACATCTGTAGTGCTGTGCTTTGCATGCAGATGTTTTGTTTTTTTTTTAAGTGGTATTTTTTGCAGTTGACAAGAGCTTTTCACCAACACATAATCTACACTTAACCATTATTCCTTTCTCCTTCTCCTCGACTATTTCAAAATAATAAGAATACTTCCATCACAGTAATGTAATTCTCTGGTTTGCCATCTCCGCTTCTGACCAGCTTCTGTTCCCGCTGCTCGCACGTATCAGTGCGCGATTCTACGTGACTACGTTCATTTTAATTCAGTATTTATTTTTTTATGCAAAATAATTTAACTGAAAAGTAACTTGCATTACTTTTTAAAAAAAGTAACTCAGATAGTAGTGTGTAAATTTATAAAGTAACGCGCTACTTTACTCGTTACTCCAGAAAAGTAATATTATTACGTAACGCACGTTACTTGTAACGCGTTACCCCCAACACTATATATATATATTCTGTATATTTGATTTATTATACATTATATTTCTTTATAATTGTAAAATGTACAATATATACTGTATGTAAACTTCCTTTCAGTGATATTTCCTGAAGCATTGTGACAAGCAGTGTAATGTATATAAAGAAATGGAATATATATATTTATTTTTTAGAATGTATAAATTACAACCCATACACACACACACACACACACCTTTCTTCTGTCCCCGAGAGAGTTTCAGGTATCACAGAGATCAAACTCTATACATCAGAGCCGTGGCTGCTGTCACACCGTGAATGGATTTAGTCATGAATGAATAAGTCGTGAAAATGTAGCGGTGTGCAGGAGAGATTTACACCACTGAAGCTTTTTCATTGTCACTGATGTAGGATTAGAGGCAGGAAATAGACTGAGCTGCTCAACTGGAAGCAGTTCTGAGCCTCAGGAGCGTAGTGGCTTAAAATCAAATAAGCACAGGTTCAATAAACACAGTTTAATAAACACAGAACCTCCCACACAATGCAATGACATTAAAATCAATCAATATAGGACAGATCCAGAGAGTCTGTTCTATAGAAACTCTGGTGCTGCCTCCACCATGCTTCACCATAGGCTTGGTGGGGTATTATTCGGTTGTTTTTTCCCCCTATTATACAATACTTAATGATAGATGAATGAATGAATGAATGAATGAATGAATGAATGAATAAAGAAAACATTTTTGGAATTACACTTGTGGAAAATTGTTCTTTACATATTTAATTGATTGAATAAAAAAACAACAACAATTATTTGTGATTTGTGATAGAAGGGTATCTGTGAGAGTGAAAGGGAAAGTTTATAGGACTGTGGTGAGACCTGCGATGTTGTATGGATTAGAGACAGTGGCATTGAGTAAAAGACAGGAGGTGGAGCTGGAGGTAGCAGAGCTGAAGATGTTGAGGTTTTTGTTGGGAGTGACGACGATGGACAGAATTAGAAACAAGTTTATTAGAGAGAGCCCTGATTGAGATGGTTTTGACATGTGCAGAGGAGGGACATGGGGTATAGTGATAGGAGAATGCTGAGGATGGAGCCTCCTGGAAGGACAAAAGATGAAGAACAAGGAGGAGGTTTATGAATGTGGTGAGGGAAGACATGCAGGTAGTTGGTTTAAAAAAAGGCAGATGTAGAGGACAGGGGGGCGTGGAGACGGATGATCCCTGTGTGGTGGATCCCTGTGTGGGTCAGTACATATTTTCGATGAGTTTAATACTATTACTCCGTTAGATTTTTTATGTTCTGCATCGTTACTCGTTACAATTATAAAAATGTTAAGAATCATTCCAAACCCACATTATTGCGGGGAATCCACCCGTGACTGCTCAGCGCCACGCTTCCGCTCGCTCACCTTGGGATTACCTATTCATGAACTGCCTTTCACCGGTTCAAGACATTCGTGGGCAGCGTTTACAGAGCGCACCACTGGAATATACTTTGCACTGCAAGTATTTATGTTGGCTCTACCTTGTTTTGTGAATAAACTTTGTTTTTTCTATATTTCGGGTTCCGCCTCCGTATCCCGCATAACAATTATCACTGCCAGAGCAGTAGATGGCTCTGTCACAGGTTTGAATAAGCTGGCTCATCATTGATCGAATCAGACGATCAAAGAAGACAGCGCTGCCTGCCTGCATTGAGAGCACTTTAGTTGGTTTTCGACATGGAAAACCCAGGAATTCCACCTTCAACTACTTCACTTTCAACTGATCATGGCGATGAGGTAGAAGACCACCCGTGGCCCTATTTAGAGTCCATGTTTGCATTTGTCGCAGTGAAAGACAATTCATGTAGAATGAAGTGCTCACTCTGCCTCCCGGAAGATTGCGAAATAATGTCCTTCAAAAATTCACCGTCGAATTTGAATTTGAAGTTTAAGAAGGAAATAAGCTGTGGAGAAAAAAAGCACAAGCAGGGAAGAGAGGGGAGGGCTTTAAAGGGGGAAGGGGAAAACTTGTTCTGTTTGTTTACAAAAAGTTAAGCTCTGTGTTTTTAGGTGTTCTAATCACTTTTGTTTTTACATAAGAAATACTTGAATGTGGCCTACTGGCCTTTGAGATCTTTTAGTTGCCGTAACAAGTTGAGGATGAAAAGAAAATGAGCAAGTTCCAATAAATGACTGCTTGATGCACACTAGTTTAAGAAGGGAATCAGCTGTGGAGAAAAAAGGCACAATTTAGGTATTCTTTTCATAACGTTGTTTCAAACCTGTTTGACACAAAAAAAGATATTTAAAATAAACAAAACAATATGATGTCTTTTGACTGCTTTCTTCAATAACTACATAACACAATACTTGAACTTTTACTTTCAGTATTTGAGTAGTAAATTTTAAAATAAACTACTTGCAATACTTAAGTACAAAAAATGTTGAATACTTTAGTACTTCCACTTAAGTATGGTGCTTAAAGAGCACTTCAACTTCTACTCAAGTCACTTTTTTGATAGAGCACTTGTACTTTTACTCAAGTCTGAGTCTCTAGTACTTTATACACCTCTGGTGTTTGGGTGTAGTCAGAGCTTGCAAACCACATCTGTAGCAAACTGCACAAGGTTAAATATTATTACTGTGTGGATTTGTGGGCATTCCACAATATCTTACATAGAAGGAGAAATTATACACTTAAAAGAGCATTTACAAGATGGACTTTTTAAGAAAAGCAGGGCTTTATGGGGAAAGGTCAACCAAAACAGTTTAAAACAGCTTTTTCATGAGTTATTTACAGTTTTTCTCAACTGCTTTCAGTCATTTCTCAGATCAGAATTGAAGTTTGCAGATCTCCGAGTGCATTTCTCAAAACAACACGTACAAACCGCACAACATAGTGGATAACCGGAAAATACGCGTCACCTGCTCAAAATGCTTTGTCTATCGTGCAAAAGCGTGTTTTTTCATCAATCATTGTGTCAGAGGCAGCAGAATCCCATGTCATTTTTTCAACAATGTGAACGTGACAGGCAAAATTATTAGTCATGTTGTCAGTAGAACATCATACTCAGTTTTAGTTATTTAAATTATACTCAAGTCAGGTTTTGATGACTAGAAACCACTAAATTACCGTACTGGTGTGTGTCATAATTTACAGTGTCCCTCTGGTAAAAAAAAAGAAGTTACTCTTGCAAACCATTGTGCATCAACCAGGTGTTACAGTAATTTACATGGTATGAATAGATAATTTTTCTGATTGATTCCATCTAACCTCATCTAACCAATCAACATCGACCCACGTAACAGTATATGGACGAATCGAAACAAAAGATCAGACTGTATTCACATTTTTACTGTACTGTCAATAGTGGTACTTACATACAGAAAACAAAGGAAACTACACATAGGCTATTTACCAACAAATGAAAACCTGAAAAAGACAAAGTGGGAAAAACTATACATGTACAGAAGGTAAAGGTGAAATTATATGGCAGTTTTCCTATGCGTCATGTCGGTCCTCTCTGTTGGGCCACAGATTCTCATTCACATCACAACATATATTTTCCCTTGCTATGCACGGTGGAAAGAATCTTCTTGAGTGCCCAATCCAGCCTCTGCATGCATCTGCTGAGATGTCCTCACATGCTGCATCCATGGCAGCCAGCAGTGTCATCCGTGTATGTGGCTGATGATCATAAACCTTCCACCTCCAAGCCGAGAAAAACTCTTCAATTGGGTTCAGGAACGGGGAGTAGGGTGGAAGGAATTCAATCAGCATCCTGCGGCGGTGGACAAACCACTGCCTGATGTTGTCAGAGTGATGGAAACTGACATTGTCACAAATTACTACATACTTTGGTAGATCATCTCGATTGAGGTCCCTCTCATCTTCAGGAATGACATTTCTATAGAGATTGTCTAAGAATGTAAGGAGATGCTGTGTGTTGTACGGTCCCATAATAGGAATATGAGCTAGCACACCTTGGTCTGAAATAGCAGCACACATAGTGATGTTTCCTCCACGTTGGCCTGGGACATCAACAGTAGCTCTCTGGCCGATTAGATTTCTACCACGCCTTCTGCCTTTGGCCAGGTTGAAGCCAGCCTCATCCAAGTATATGAAGTTGCACATGTTTCTCTTCGTTAACGAAGGTGAAGACTCACCTGACAGCAATTTCTCAATTCTGGACATATTTCTTAACAAACATGTACTCACAATTTGTAGAAATCTGTACAGACATACAATTCTGAGAACATGTTCACTCATTTTGCTAGTACAGACTTCCAACCTGAGAAAAAGACTAATTGGTTTGGTGGTTGTGACATTTCAACTGAGAACCAGGACAAGTTATTTTGCACAGCAGGACAAAAGCAACAAGAATTGTCAAAAGCAGCTGACAGATGTACAGAACCATTTGCATGTTGTCCAAAAGCAATTGCAATTTGATGAAAACAACAAGACATTGCTGATATGATGTGAAAAACTGACAACAGGATCTGACGGTGGAACGAGTAGTTTTGAGAAATGCAGTTCTGTTGTGAGAAATGACTGAAAGCAGTTGAGAAAAACTGTAAGCTTTTGTTGGTTTTTTTTTTTGCAGAATTTGTACAAAACATACAATTTGCCTTCATTTCAAATCCTCAGGAAAGGTTAATATCAATGCTCCTTCTAAAGATGATGCAGGCGGTGCAGTTGTGGCTACAGTGAAAGGAGACATGTATATACATATATTTTTATTTACATTTGTGGCATTTAGCAGATGCCCTTGTCCAGAGCGACGTACAAAAGTGCTTTGTGTATATATATATATATATATTTTTTTTTTTTTCTTTTTTTCTTTTTCAGTTTATACTTTTTATTTATCTACTTTTTTTGTATTATTTTTATCCTTAATTCAAATACTTTTTATGCTTAAATGCTGGACCGTTGTAAAAAGCATTTCACGGCATGTCGTACTCTGTATGTATGTGTATGTGACAAATTTAATTTGATTTGATTAATTTGATTTGATTTAATTTGAATTGTGTTTGTTGGGTTTCTTGCTTTAGTAATGACATTAATTCTCGCTTTATGAGGTTCCTGTCTGTGATGCAGCGCTCAGTTATACTGCGTTTCTCTATAATATTGATGCTTTCTATAAACGTAGCGTCATCATAATGTTATTAGGAGGTGGATTGATTCAGGTCGGACACCGCTGAAGGCCTGGTTGTGAAACACATGGCCCAACACTGGTATTACATAACACTAACATGAGTGTATTTAAACATTGTAGGTATTACATATTTATTGTATATATATTTATCTATATTTTGTAATACATCCAATATTTAAATAAACTCCTTGTTAGTGATCTTGCTCTCTAGTGATACAAAAAAGGCAAAGCATAAATTAGCAGTATTAATGATTATTTTAAAGGGAGGTCGTTGTAAGATTGTCTGTGTATGTATAAGATTGACAGCCATACCCTCTGGCTAGTCAATGTGTGCAGGAGCTGAGATTATTACTCTATATCTGTATATATACAAGACCTTAAAACTCTGAAACGAGTCTCTTTCCTGAGGCTAAAGCTTTTATGCATGCTCGTGTGGTTTGTCCGTGCTGTTCACCTCCAGCTTTACGTACACGCAAACACACATGGCCTGAGTCGAGCCAGTACACACAAACCCTGTAGAGATTGTCACAGCTACTTATCTGCTGTGGTGCTCATTAGAACTCGCTACACACACTATGATCGCGCTACATGGCGTTTTTTTTCCCCTTTGTTTCTAACACCAAAACCAAGACAGAGCCGGGAGGAAAGCTGCTCAAGACTCAGTGGATGGAGCAAACAAGCTGGGAGGAGACGGAGAAAAAGAAGGAGGAGGAGAAGACGGATAGATGCCTCATGGCGCTGTGTGTTTTTGCTCAGTCTATCATCACCTCCTGCTGCTCCACCATCTGCCTCGGCACTCCTCGGACACAGCAGCTGGTGTCTAAAACGCACCCCGATCTTTTTAAAACATTGACGATGACGAGACGTGAAAAGGTCTCCAATCATTCGGGCATCCGTGAACTTCAACCTTCGCGCCCTACACCTGATTTGCCGTGTGCTAAAGGTGATGGATGAACCAACATGCAAATGTTGGCTATAAGGCATGAAGCTCGACACAGGGACGTTGTACAACATCGTGTGCCAGAGGCTGTTTTCTAACTCTGCATAGAAACAGAGGGTAAAATTGTGTGCATTTCTTTCCATTAGAACAGATACAATTCACAATGATCACTTCATGATGAAACTACTTCTTTTGGCTGCTCCTGTTAGGACTCATTGGTCACATTGTATCATCTTTCTCCATATCGCTCCGTCCTCAACATCTGTCTCTTAAACCAACTATCTGCATGTCTTCCCTTACTACATCCATAAACCTCCTCCTTCACCTTCTTTTCTCCTCCTTCCACAGCATTCTTCTACTGATATTACCCCATGTCCCTCCTCTGCACATGACCAAACCATCTCAATCACATCTCTCACCTGGTCTCCAAAACATCCTACCTGTCCATCCTCGTCACTCCCAATGACAATCTTTTAATGAATCCCACTGTCTCTAAATCATACAACATCGCAGGTCTCACTACCATTTTATAAACGTTCCCTTTCACTCTCACAGATACCCTTCTATCACAAATCACTCCTGCTATCACTCTTCTCCACCCACTCCACCCTGTCTGCACTTCTTTCTCTCCATTACTTTGCACTGTTGACCCCAGGAATATAAACTTCATGATGGCATGAATTCCTTTTTGAGTCTAGTTCCTCTCAAGGTTTCTCATATCCCTTTCTTCCTTTTCTCACTACTCACTCATTAAGAATACATTTATACATTTTTAATGTTTAGATAAATATATATATTTTTTCAATCTATTGAATTTATAAGCATTCAGCAAACCCCCTTCCTTCCTTATACAGTATAAATGCTGTTACTCTGAGGTAATATCTCTAATAACTCTGTAACCGGCTTAACCGATGCCATATTATATCAAACCTTCAATTTGAAACACCGTCTTGGTAAGTGCAATTTTAATACCTGCTCTTCACTCATATGAATCTGCACATGCCAATGAATTCATGTCTCCCTTTTGAACAGAACGTACCGTCTCCAATTTGTAGATCGTGTTCCAGTGTTACTCCGATGATTAACGGTTGCATTTTGATTAGGAGAAGGATTGTAAGGAATAAAAAAAATTAGAAATACAGATCGTCTCTAAGTTGGCTCAACTGACTATTTTTCGATCTTACAATAACGTACAGCAAAATTGTACAAATACTTTAAGCAGGCAAACATAGCAGTGTATGCTCCGCCCTCCACCCACGAACTGGTGTGCGCGCTACCACAATCATAAAACCATTTTTTTTGGCCAAAATCTATTTTAAATATATGTTAAATATATGTTGTATTCTTTGATGCTCAAAAATAAAATATATATATTTTATTTAAACCAAAATATATTTAAAAAATATAATAATATAATAATTAAATTTGGCTACTTAAAAATACATTTTAGGGTCACGAAAATTAATTACCAACCTTACAGTAGAATGAGAATTAAGATCAAAGTATCCATAAAAAATTCTCCCCTAATGGGAGAAGCCGAAAGAAAGTTTTATCTATCTATCTATCTATCTATCTATCTATCTATCTATCTATCTATTATATATATATATATATATATATATATATATATATATATATATATATACACACACACACACTCACTGGCCACTTTATTAGGTACACCTGTCCAACTGCTCGTTAACGCAAATTTCTAATCAGCCAATCACATGGCAGCAACTCAATGCATTTAGGCATGTAGACATGGTCAAGACGATCTGCTGCAGTTCATACCGAGCATCATAATGGGGAAGAAAGGTGATTTAAGTGACTTTGAACGTGGCATGGTTGTTGGTGCCAGACGGGCTGGTCTGAGTATTTCAGAAACTGCTGATCTACTGGGATTTTCACGCATATATATATATATATATATAATATTTACCTTGCTTGATTTGTGAAATGTGTTACTGTATATGTACATGTTTTAGACATAAAATAATTTCATGTGAATGTATTTTCTTGTATTGAAATATATAGAGGGCAAAATAAATTTTTAAATTATTTTTAAAGTATTTATAGAATTTTTTTAGCAAATATATATTTTTTTGGCCTTTTTTGTATATTTTGAAATAAATTTCAAAATATATTAAAAAAATATATTATTTTTTTATTGTATACTGTACGATATGTACGGTACTGTAAAATGCTCTGTTTTACTAAATTAGTATATAGTATTAGTAATTATCAACAAATTACTGTACACTGTACTGATTACCATTCTTTAAGACTCCTGGGTAGGCTAGGTCATGTCTCGACTTATGATACAAGGTGGTATCAAAAAGTTTCAAAACTAATGGTGCTAACTGGTGCTGTTCTGACCAAAATGACAGCAAGTTAGAAAAAAGAGCAAACGTGCAATTCTGCATGAAACACTACAAATCTGCCACAGAGGCGTTTGACATACGGCGATGCTGCGCCGAGTCATTCGAGATGTTTTGAGTGACTTGCGCTTCAAGAGCAGAAGAACATCGCTGGAAGACGATGAGCTATCAGGAGACCATCAACGAGCTCAACCCTAAAAAATTTCGAAACTATCCGACAACTTGTGCATATTGATTGTTGAACAACAATCCACATGATCTCACTTCCACATTCATCCTACTCACCAGATTTGGCTCCTACGAACTTCGCCCTACTCCCAAAGATGAAGATGCAGCTCAAAAGTCTCCCTTCTGACACCATGCCAGAGATTCAGCACGAATCGCAGAAGATGCCTGACACGCTTTGAAAAGAAGACTTCGAGGACATGTTCCAGAAGTGGCAGGAACCCTGGGAGCGCTGTATTGCTGTGCAAGTCTTTGTGTGTCTTTGTGATACCACCTCGTCTTTTCGTATCGTAAGTCAGGGGCACTACCTGTAATCCTTCACTGGATCAAAATGCAACCATTCACCAATGAATTCTTACTTGAAGGAAAATGGACCAAAATGCAAAAGTTCATCCTTACCAGAATATAAACAATGAACAAATTCAAATTATGTGTTTTTAAACTTTGACACTGGTGACTCCGAGTGTCAAAGTTTAAAACCACATAATTTGAATTTGTTCATTGTTTATATTCTGGTAAGGATGAACTTTTGCATTTTGATCCATTGAAAGCTCACTTTTAAAGGTAAAATAGGTAAAGGTGCTTGTTACTTGTCACTTGTACATCACAGCACAGTGACATCTTTTCTTCGCATATCCAAGAGAAGTTAGGAAGCTGGAGTCAGAGCACAGGGTCAGCTATACAGCGCTTCTGGAGCAAAGAGGGTTAGGGGCCTTACTCGGGGGCCCAAAAGTGACAGCTAGGTGATACTGGGGCTTGAACCCCTGATAGGTAACCAGAGCTTTAAACACTGAGCTACTAAGCTTTAATTAAGTAAGTCATTACTTCTTACTTCCAGGAAAAGTCTTATAGGAAGAGGTAGCTCAATGATTAAGATGCTGGCCTTCTGATCGGAAGGTTGTGAGTTCAAATCCAGCCACCACTAAGATGCCGGGCCCTTGAGCAAGACCCTTAACCCTCACCTGCTCAGTTGTATGAGTGAGATAAGATAAACGCATTTGGCGAATGCCATACATTTAAATGAGCCTCCGTTGTCAGCGTTTGATTATGACTCCAAATGTATTCATTATAAAGCTGAAATTGTGCCATGTATGCTGTACAAGTGAATGAGCTGTAACTATAGAAACACCATCATATTAGACCAAGCACATTAATGCATATCATGCATTCGAGTTACATATTTTAAATACAATTAAGTTAAATGCAAGCAAAAAAAAAAAAAGCATTCCTGTCCAAAGATTTCTGCTCTATCTCTCTCTAAAACCTATAACTCTACTTAAACCTGAAGCCGTCTGGGTGAGAGTTTTCAGCTCAGCATGCTAATCCAGAAATTGTACAAAACATATGGTGGGAATCTGTAGGATTACAAGTGTGTGAATAACAACGAGCCGAGCCAAGAGCTAAGGATTTTCCACAGAACATAATATAAGAATGTGCAAAAAAAAGCATATGTGAAGAGCCTTCCTTTCACAGAAACGGATTACATCTGCCCTAACTCCAATAACGATGGCGTATAGTTTGAATGCGCTTATGAAGAAGATGAAACATGGCTGTGTGCTCAGCATATAACAGCAGATGCACGATTTAAATGGACCATTTAGGACCGACGACCCCGAGCCTCATAAACGCGTAACCTGACGTTCCTTCTCTAGCATAACCTTGCGTCTGGTTATTGTTTCATAACCCTCCTGTGTACATAATGAACTTTTTATGAACACCATACCTCACGCACGGAGCACCACCGGCCCGTACTGCCCGAGGCAGGAGTTAAACAAGCAGCATGGGGGGGATCTATATAAGCTCTTTGGGTTTTATGTGATTACTGTTGGTGCAAATGCAAGTGCCATTGGATTTATAGCGCAATTTCTCCATGAAGCGAATGTTCCCACACGGACGTAAATCTCCTGGATGGCTGGCCTTTGGAAAAAGTTCTTGAAGATCAGCAGGCCTGTTAGATAAAACTTACAAAAAATGAGTAAATAAATAGCATTAAATCATTATGCATCACAGTTTGACGAAACATTTTGTTAAAAATGTTACACTGCATGATTCAAAGCACGTGGAATAATACTTCCTGATAGAAAACTACACACACACACACACACACACACACAATCTGTATTTGTTCAGCTGCTGCTACAGTATCTGTCTGCCTGTTGCTCAGTTTATAAGTGCAGATATTTTTTAAGATGGAACCCCTGGTGTACCCGTGACTTGCAGTACGAGAATATCGGCGTCAGGCGGTTTTACTAGTAAAAATCTTTGTAGGACTACGAGCATATTTCGGGAATACGAGCATTTCTTTTGACAAGTTCGGTTCCAGTCACGTATTTCTTTATATTTCTACAGTAATTTACCGTGTTACAGTACTTTTTATGTTTATCCATCAACCACTACGACACCATGTAGGTACAGTACTCTAAATTATTTATGTATTATTACAATTTATTAATTATTTCTAAAGTTATTCATTTCTTTATGTTTATAATTTATTACTTTTTATGTTTCTACATTGTTACAAGTATATTTGCGTGTTAAATTAGGCATACATTTTATTTTCAAAGAGCTGAAACAAGCGATCGACTGAGGTCTGGGAACGGATTATTTGCTTTTATGGGAAAAGCAACTCTTATGGGAAAAATTAACATGCGAGTACGAGCTTATGGGAACACGAGCGGTTTTCAGGAACGGATTAATCTCGTTCCACTTACACAGTTTCAGTTTACAGACTCAAAACAAAATTTTGCCTTCGTTCCAGCTCAGTCGACATACACTGGGATGATTAAATAACTCTGTTTATAGATATTTTGCCTAAAATATTTCAGTTTTTTTTTATTTGTCACATGTACCTTTGAGTACAGTGGAATTCTTTATCGCAGTGATGTTAGGAAGCTGGAGTCAGTGCACAGGGTCAGACATGATACTGTACCTCTGGAGCACAAAGGGCCAAGGGCCTTGCTGAAGGGACCAAGAGTGGCAGCTTGGCCATACAAAGGCTTGAATCCCTGACCTTCCGGTCCAGATCCAGAGCTTTAACCACTACAACCTTATTTTGTGAAAGTTATTTGGGATTGTGGAACACTTGAATAACCCGGATGTAAAAGAACTGATCAGCTATTAGCTCATAATCTATCAGTGACTTCATCTGAAGTTCATCAGAAGTTTATTTGGATCACTATATGCTTCTCAAAAGCAGCAAGAGGGTGACAGGAAATGGGAGTCCCACACATGTCCTCCTTTTATAGCATTATGCAATGCACAAAATCTTCACACACACATTACAGAACAACTTCTTCCTGCCCAACACCTCCCCAACACCATGCTCATCTAGATTGTCTGAGATCTTTGAATATATGTTGCTCTACTTTGTATCATATTACTTCTCATTTGCCTAAATGGCTCCAGAGTGGACATTTCTTCCTTAAAAAAGATCTCAAATGAAGTTCCTTTTTACTCACAGGTTAGGATCGGATTTTAGATTGAGAATATTGCACTTTTGGGAATTAATCCTAGTTTTTATTGTGAAATATTATTACACCATGTGTGACTAAACAAGTAGAGTTTAAAATTCACAAATAAATCATTTTCTTTTTCGTGTGGCTCAGAAACAATAAAAAGCTGTTTTCTCTTTTTTTTGTGCGTCCAATATTAAATCAAAAAAGTAATTAATTCATTTTAAGGCAGCAACATAAAGCTTTTACCCATAAAACAATCCTCTGAACACAATTGGCTGGTGGAGATTCCGCATTGTTGCTAAATTCTTAATCGTGATTGGTCAAAAGGTGTCGGTCTATTTATAGACGCTTTTCTGACAATAGGCAGGTAGGTGGTCAACAAAAAAACAAAACAAAAAATCATTTATACAAGTGTCATTTTATTTGCATCAATGTAGTTTCTTGCCTGAGATATTTATGTAACATTAATGAAAAAAAAGTCTGTGTCAGCACTTTGGAAAAAAATATAAATACGTTGTCTGGCTTGGAAAGGTTTATTAACTTTGAACGAGCGAAAAAAAAAAGAGAAGCTTGTGAAAAAATGGCTCATAGCTGTTATTATATAAGTAAAACACGGACTTACTAGTTTCCTCGATGTTCCACAATGTATCCATAAATGTAAAAAAAAAGCCTTGTTTAATAAATACAAACGGTTGTGGGATACGGCAGAAACAGAACACTGCTGTTTCAGCAAAATCAATTTCCGATTGTTTTACTTATATAATAAAGCGTCTGCTAAATAACATGCTACTACAGTTTCTGGGCGACTGTTAGAAAAATGTGGAAGAGTAAAAACTTTTTTAGTCAATACCTATTATTAGTTTTGGTTAGAAATTAGTACAAAAATACGTTTTTTTTGTTTTGTTTTGTTTTCGATAAAACAGGAGACTGGACAACATTTGTTGATTGTGTGAAATGCTCGGTTGGATTAAATAAATGTTAGAATAATGACTTGGGCCCACGTCTGTATGAACAACAGGGTCGAGTCTGGGCTGAAGGAAAGCACAAAAGTAAGTCAGGACCTTAATTATTATTAACTCGGTAGTCAGAAAATGCTGGCTGGCAGTGGCAATAAAAAAAAAAAAAACATATTGAAAAGAGTAATTCCTCATGAATGCGATATCTTTTAAAAGAATAACAGACATAAATATATGCACTTTGGCCGGTTTTGAGTGGTTAGTTGACATACTATGTTATTTGTTAGCCTCTTACCCCAGCCATGATGATCTACTAATCCCATCTCTGTTTCAGCCTACCGCTTCCCTGTATTATCAGTAAACCCAATCAGTAATCTTACACCTGATACGAGGTGTTTTCCTGTCAGGTCACCGGTGTAGGGGTACGTATTTCTACGCTAGTGCAGTTGTCTTCTCCCGCACTAGCTTTTTGCGCTCGTCACCTGTGTAACACACAAGGAACAGTAATTGCTTGTCAGAGCTGTCAGGCCGACTTTGGGCGCATCTGCGCTCACCGACACCAAACAGATATTTACACATGAAATGAAATTACCCCCCTTTCAGTGCACGGCTCCCGAGCTGCTTCACTTACTGAGCTGTCAAACTCGCCGAGTCTGTTTGCACCAAATTGCTTATCTAATCCGAAGAAAAAGGCGGTTCGGCGCACAAGAACGCTCCTGAATACAGACCTGAAGAGCTACCATTTTAGCTCCATACAGTACGCCTCGCTTCTTTTACACTTACACTTACACACACACACACACACACACACACACACACACACACACACACAAACTAGATCTTAGCTAAGTACCTCCTGACACACTTTTTCCTCATTGAATGATCTTCACCTTTAGTCCATATGATGAATTAAACTCTTCATAAAGCATGGTTATTATCCTGGATCTCAGAAAACGGGCGAAATATCAGACCTTACCTGGAAGTTTCTTTTTAATTAATTAATAATTACTCTAATATTGCGATTATTCGTGGTGACGCAACTGTAGGAATTGTTTATTTTGAAAGTTTTACTTTTGTATTTCGTTGAAGCTTTTTACTTTCAGCAGCCTTTCATATAGACTTTCATATAGGAATGATTCAGCTCTCAAAAGGGAAAAAAGAGGAGAAAAAAAAAGAGGAGAGAAATGTTTTACATTTTTTATGTTTGCTTTTTAATTTTTGTATTTCGTTGAAGCTTTTTACTTTCAGCAGCCTAAAGTCCCTTAATATAGCTTTCATACAGAAACGATTTGGCTCTTAAAAAGGAAAAAATAGGAGAATTTTTTTTTTTTTATAAAAAATTATAAAAAAAAAAAAAAAAAAAAATAATAAAAATTATAATTAAATATATATATATATATATATATATAAATATAATTTCAGCAAAAAAATTTTTTAATAGTATTTATTTTATAATGGTCTTAAATAACAAATAATTGAACATGAAAATGAGCAAGAATGACACAAATATTACCTTTGAAGGAATCAGAAAAGTTTAATTCGGAGTTGTGGTGCTGTAGTGCTTCAGAAAGATGTCTTTCAATATCTGGTCATCAATACAATCTTAACTAGTGAATCCGTCCTCACTATGTGCTGGAGGGTCTTGCAATCTTAGATGTTGCAACTCATAAACCAGGCAGTGATGCAGCTGCTGAGGATTCTCTCGATAGCCCTCTATAGACCATGTTGAGGATGGGTGGTTGCATCTGTGCTTTCCTCAGCCTTTACATTCTGTAAAAAGGTTACTGGGCTTTCTTATCTATGGAGCTGGTTTTGAGGTTCCTGCCATGTGGACTATAAGAAACTTGTTGCCTAAAACCATATGTGACATTAAACACTCTTTATATTTAATTGTTCTGCATCTGAAACTTTACTTTCATTGGATTTTGTTTTGATAAAACAAAAAAAAGCCCAAATGCCCAAGTTTTTTTGCCCAAATGATAGGCGGGTCTGCCCAATATTTATGGATTTTTAAAAAGATCCATAAATCCAAATGTTGACAACACAAAAGTAATCCTCATGAATTCATAACGATTGTTTGAGGCAGAAAGGACCATGAAGGTGCCATGCTGGAGCCAGACAAATCAACATCAATTAATTTTTTTCAGTATGTTAATAAATAAACAAAACAAAAAATAAATAAAAATCAATGGTAAGATCTAATCATACATCCTGATAAACTGTAAAACCCTGATACTGTAGCCCCTTGCTTACATTTAGAAAGAGAGAGAGAGAGAGAGAGAGAGAGAGAGAGAGAGAGAGAGAGAGA
>JAAIIK010000093.1:3340949-3403067 GCA_014706435.1 Silurus glanis
TTTTATATCTTTATGTTTGAAGCCTGAAATGTGGCAAAAGGTCGCAAAGTTCAAGGGGGCCGAATACTTTCGCAAGGCACTGTACATACAGAAAAAGCCAACTAACACCTAAACAGGAGAAAACAAGGTGGGCTGCAGGGAAACAATCGTAGAGTGATTTGCATGAAGGTGATATTCAGTGATGAATCATGAATGAGCATTTGGCCAAGCGGACGATGCTGGAACATTTTGTCTGATGCTGTAAAGCTAATCAAAAACTTTCTTTTCGGCTTCTCCCATTAGGGGTCGCCACAGCGGATCATCCGTATTCATGATCTGCATGTTCGATTTGGCACATGTTTTTATGCTGGATGCCCTTCCTAACGCAACCCTCCCCATTTATCCGGGCTTGGGACCGGCACTAAGAGTGCACCGGCTTGTGCAACCCTCATGGCTGGGGTGGGTTCCCTGACCGGGACTCGAACCTGGGCCACGGCGGTGAGAGCGCCGCATCCTAACCACTAGACCACCAGGGAACCAAAGATAGTAATCAAGATGAGGAAAAAAAAAGGTCAGATTTCTGCAGGTCACGTAAAAGACCAGGGGACATATACAGGGAGCAGGGGTCAGTACACTCAGTGTGGGAAAAAAACTGTGTGGCTTTTTGTTACACTTCTAATCACTGAAGAAGTTGATAATGAGTGAGTTAGACGGATGCGGAAAGTGAAACCAGGAGAGTCAGGGTTGAAATATTTCCTGTCCGGTCCGTGAACGGGTCTCTTTGGGGACGCAGGTAAAGAAGAGTCAGGTCCTGTGGTCTGAGGAGTCCTCGAGCGCCCCTGATAGGAGTGAGTAATTGTCTTGACAGGAGCTGATGAGGGAAATGATGTGTGTTTTCAGACAAAGTCACACAGGGAGGAGTGAGCGAGGCCGAGCGTGATGGGGAGGAAAGGGGCAAGAGAGGGAAAGACTGAAGATTGATATTGTCGTTTACCCTTGGACGACCGTTGGACGCCACCGGCATAACGAGTTCTGACACTTCAATTAGCTTGTCCAAGATAAACAATGCAAAAATATTTGTAAAAATAAATCATATCATTATCTTAAACTGACTGGAACCTGGACATCATGTCTGAAAAAAGTTTTCTTCCTGTGAAACTACACCCATTCCAAAAACAGTTTGTAATAAAACAAACAAAAAAGTGTCTATAAGTGTAAAGAAACTTTAAGTAAAGACATTAAGTGGAAATATTAGACTAATAAATTGCTATTACATTTTTTTCATATCAATATGCAAGTTTTTTTTTTGCATTTGTTTATTTACTTATTAAATATGTAATAAATAATCTATTCAGTATTAAATATTATACAATAATCAATACGATTAATACATCAATTGTAAGATTTAACTGAAGTAAAGTTGACAATCCGGATGAAAAAAAAGTACAAATATAAATAATATAAAAACCTCACTATTCTCTCAATTTATTTAATTATAGGTATTTTTGTGTCCATTCTAACAGTTTTTACATTATCTATAAATCATCTCCGTGCTCAGATTCCAATGTATACATTACACAAACACGATTTGCTGCTTTCATACACAATATAATATTTATATTTTACATTTATAAAATAGACCTTAATGAGCTCCACTTACCCTTTATATTTAGCTGTGAAGAAACCCTATTTCCTTTAACAAATTCTATTTGCTCTAAAATAATAAGTAACTATCAGTTTATTAGCTTCAATGCAACAGAGACAGTATACAAAAAATACATTAAAAGGGCATTCCATATTTTAGAATTGAATAAATCATATTTAAACACAACACCCTTATTTATTTATGTAACTGTCATGGTGGCAAGCATGAGTCAGAAGTAACTATCATGTTCATTGGAGGTTTTTTAGTACATAAACAGAGGACAGGGAGCGTTACGAACCGTGATGCGGGTTGAGTCCGTAATGCCCGTGTGATCCGAAACGGAAGTATAATCCGTGTGGAAGGTATAATCCGTGTGAAAAGGGTAATCCGGAAAGCGAAAGTAATCCGTGGGACAAGAAGATGGAACAGGAACCAGCGGGGAGTGCTGGCAGTCAAGAACCAGGTCGATCACCATAGCCATCTAGTAGGTCCAACAGCCAGTGAGGGAGCACTGGGAGTGGCAGAGGGAGAGGCAGCATGAAAGCCTCAGAAGGGGTCGTGGCAGGTGGATCCCTGACATTACCCTCCACTCCAGGGGCGGCACCTGTCGCCCCAAACCCACCTACGCTAGGCGGGCCAGGGCACTCAGAGGAGGGCCTCGCCATCTGTCCAGGGTCGAAGGAGGAGGCCCGGCTCGCATGGCCAACTAACAGGGGAAGGTCGGGAAAGACCAGAGGCGGAGCGATGCCCTCTGCAGAGATCTGCTTCCTGTGGAGCGTCAGCAGATTTATGGAGGTACGATCATCCCAATTCCCCACCGAACAAACCAAGATTGTGTTCCTCATTTGGCTACTGTCCGGGAAGGCTCTCTCTTGGGCCAGCATGATGTGGAGCACCAATTGGGACAATCTTGACTCTTATGCGAGTTTCACCAGGAAGATCACAGGAATGTTCGGGATGGTTACGGCGGACCGCCACTACAGCCCGCTCAGGTCTGAGAGGGCTCCGCTTGAGAGTGCCTCTCCGATCAAGTGTTCCGCCAAGCGTGCCGCTCCGCTCCAGTGTTCCGCCGAGGGTGCCACTCCGCTCCAGTGTTCCGCCGAGCGTTCTGCTCCGCTCCAGTATTCCGCTGAGAGTGGCATTACACTCCATTGTTCCGCCGAGCGTGCTGCTCCGCTCCAGTGTTCCGCCGAGCGTGCCGCTCCGCTCCTGTGCTCCGCCCAGAGTGCCGCTCTGCTCCATTGTTCCGCCGAGCGTGGCAGGTGGATCCCTGACAGTAACCCCGCCATTAGGGTTGCACAAGGGACTGGCACTCTTAGCCCAGATAAATGGGGAGGGTTGTGTTAGGAAGAACATCCAGCATAAAACATGTGCCAAATCAAATATACGGATCACAAATCAGAATTTCATACCCGATCGGTCGAGGCCTGGGTTACCAACGACTGCCACAGGTATTGTTAGCTAACAGGGTGGAAATTTGGCTACTGTTGGCCAGGAGGAGAAGGAGAGGTGGAAGATGTCTACAGAGACGGCAGGAAAAGGAGAAGTGTAGGAGAGTGGCGGTTCGGGTTGGTATTTTAAATGTTGGTAATATGACTGGTAAAGGGAGAGAGGGAGCTGATATGATAAAGAGGAGAATATTGATATTGGAACATTGGAGGAGGGTTTAAACTGTTCTATCATGGTGTGGATGAATAAGAGAGAAGAGAGATGTGGTGAAAGCCAAGGAAAAGGCATATGAGGAGCTGTATGTGTTGGAATGATTTGTACCAATTGGCCAGGCAGAGTGACTGAGCTGGGAAGGATGTGTTGCAAGTAAGAGCAATAAAGGATGGAGATGGAAATGTGTTGACTAGAGAGGAGAGTGTGTTAAGAAGGTGGAGGAAGTATTTTGAGCAGCTGATGACGAAGGAAAAAGAGAGAGAGAAGGTTGGATGGTGTGAAGATGGTGAAGCAGGGAGTTGATAGGATTAGTAAGGACGAAGTGAGATCAGCGATTAAAAGTATGAAGAGTGGAAAGTTAGTTGGACCAGATGACATACCGGAGTTGTGGTATTGTATGAGGAAGTCAGATGTGTCAGAGAAGTATGTAAGGGTGGTGCAGGACATGTATGAGGACAGTGTGACAGCAGTGAAGTGTGCAGTAGAAACGACAGACTGGCTCAGGGTAGAGGTTGGACTGCATCAAGAATCGGCTCTAAGCCCTTTCCTGTTTGCAGTGGTGATGAACAGGTTGACGGACGAGATCAGACAGGAGTCTCACTGGACTATGATGTATATTGTAATTTGTGGTGAGAGTAGGAAGCAGATTGAGAAGAGCCAGTGCAAAGTGATGGAAAGTGTGTAAAGAAGTGAAGAAAAGAGTGCAGGCAGGGTGGAGTGGGTGGAGAAGAGTGATAGCAGGAGTGATTTGTGATAGAAAAGTATCTGTGAGAGTGAAAGGGAAAGTTTATAGGACTGTGGTGAGACCTGAGATGTTGTATGGTTTAGAGACAGTGGCATTGAGTAAAAGACAGGAGGTTGAGCTGGAGCTAGCAGCGCTGAAGATGTTGAGATTTTCATTGGGAGTGACGACAATGGACAGGATTAGAAACAAGTTTATAAGAGGGACAGCGCATGTAGGACGTTTTGCAGACGAGGTGAGGGAGGTGCAATTGAGATGGTTTGGACATGTGCAGAGGAGGGACATGGGGTATTTCGGTAGAAGAATGGAAAGAGAAAAGACCAAGGAGGAGGTTTATGGATGTGGTGAGGAAAGACATGCAGGTAGTTGTTTTGAAAGAGGCAGATGTAGAGAACAGACTAGTATGGAGATGGATGATCTGCTGTGGCGACCCCTAATGGGAGCAGCTGGAATACTTATGTTTTTATTATCTATAAACAATTAATCAATACAGGGATGTGAGAGCGGGAAGAATTCCAGGTTTTGTTGTGGAAAAAAAGAAAATATATTTCCCTATTTCATTTATTGTCGTGTGTGTGTGTGTGTGTGTGTGTGTGTGTGTGTGTGTGTGTCCTTTGTCAGTCCACCGAGGCAATGTCTATATAATGATAAAGAATCAGTGCTGCTGCTACAGCAAGAGCTCCCGCTGGGCCTGTCATCCATTCTCTCTCTCTCACACACACACACACACACACACACACAGACACACACACACACACACATATATGGATAACACAACACATGTCAGGTTCGAGAGCTTACACACCACTACATAGAATATAAACAGCAGAAAGTACAGGCCATTCATCATCCAATAATAAAAGTCAGTCAGTGTTAAGGCTCAGTCTATAGAAAACCAGGACACAGACAAAAGTATTGGGACACCTGACATTTCCAGCCGTATTTGGTTCTTTCCCAAACTGTTTGCACACTTCTATCCAGTTTGAGGCTGCTGGTTAGAATATATGCCTGTATTGTTACTGCTGACTCTTTAGGTGGCAGCTTAGTGGTTTAGGACTGGGAATCTGAATAGAATGAGTTCAAATACCAGCCACAGTCGCTCTTGATAAAATCATCTGCCAAATATGATAAATGTAGTGAATGTTTTTCTCAGGGTTTTCTTTGTAGCACCACTGAAACAACACAGCTAGCCAAATGCCCTCAAAATTCCCATTTTGACCACATATGTAACATATTTTGGCCAAGAGTAACACTCCAGAATTGTGGCACAGCCATCGATGAGAGATAGACTTTACCATTTCTCGAAATGAAAAAAAAAAAAAAAGATCTATAGCACATAATTGCAGCATATGTTATTCTGAGTGAACCTCTCCTGAACTCCTGTTTATTCTGTCCACACACACACACACACACACACACACACACACACACACATACATATCTCTAAAGACTCCGGTTGTTCCTGGTAAGCCATGTTAGACCTCTGTGACCTAAATAATTGGATGTTTAGATACACCTTACACTGAGTTTCGAGTGTGAGTGGAAGTGAATCGATGCGAGGTCTAATTGCAAAGCTGTGAGAGGTCTCGTCTCTGTAAGAGCCGAGTGCTCTGTAATAGAGCTGAAAGGTCATCGAATATTTCACATCTCCTCCGTTCTCCATTCGTAAGAGTCCACGAACACTAGAACCTCGCGCTGAGCTCGTCTGCCAGGAAACACGATACACCATGAAATCAGGAGCTCCTTCAGTTAGGAAAATAGTGGGAAATTGGGATTCTGTGCAGTTTTCATGAAGACAGAAGGGTGACAGTGTCTCATTAAAAAGAGTCTCAAAATAAAAGCAAATGGTACGTCCCAGATTAATTAATGAATACCATGATTGATTTTATCAGGTCGAGGTTGTCTCTTGGTGGATGTCGGCGCACAGCGGTGCAGGACAAATGGTAATTAATTAACCACTGTGCCGAAGCTGCGGTCATAACACATCCAGGAGAGTTGCCTGACAGAGTGTGTGTGTGTGTGTGTGTGTGTGTGTGTGTGTGTGTGTGTGTGTGTGTGTGTGTATATATATATATAATATATACTGTATATACACACACATACACACATACTGCATGTTTGTCACTTCATCATAAAGGCTATAATAGCTCGATTAATTTTTTCCCTACTTTACATCTAAATGACAGTTAAATATATATTTTAAAAAAGGTTAAAAAAAGAAATAAGCCAAATATATTTTAATAAATCATTTAAAATGAGCGTATATATTTCTTATACTGCTTCTTAGGTTAATTTGTCAAAAATCACAACTCATTATACTCAAATTAGATTCCAATCCACACCACACCTAACAATATAGTGTGAAAATGACTAATAAACTGATCTTATTTATTGTATTGCACAAAAAATGCACAAGCAGGTACTACCGCTTTATAAGATTGTAATAAAATGATGCCATCGCACTTTAGCTGAACTTATAATAAAACAGAACAGTAACACCATAAACCCATGTAGCTGGATGTAGGAATGAACTGGATGTAAAATATGTTGTAGTAATAATTTTTTTAAGCAACAATAATAAAAGTTTTAAAGAAATACAATATTTTTTTAATGTAGATTATTATTATTATTATTATTATTTCTTTTTTTCTTTTTTATAACAATACATCCATAACCACCACAACCCCTGAGATCGGATATCTGATTGCTAATAGAAATGATTGTTAAATGGGCAGCAAAAGATAATATATAACAATAGTAGTTTAATAAATAATGATAAATAAAAGTTTTTAAACACATTTAAGACTCTATTTAAGTACAATATTTAACTCGAATGCTGCCTTCATTTATTCTGATTCATAATAACAGTATATAGCAGTGTAATACCAAATGAAGAGGTATGATAATGTCTTCAACTTGTCTCAAATTCTACAAATAATAAAAAAAACCCAAAGAAACAAATAAACTAACATGTCTGGATGGTTTGCATTGTTTTCTCCAGCCATCCTATGTGTAAATTTGTGCGAATTCTTACAAATTTGTTATTGATCAATGCATTATTGCCTTTTTCCTCTCCCTCTCTCTTTCACACACATTACCGTGTAGATGTAAGGTTCTTTTTGGCAAACACTGGTCCGAAATCCTGTGTGTTGGAGAATAGAATATTGCCAGGAAGATAATCTTGGCCTCGGAGGAGCTGTTTGGCTCTGTTAGGGAGATGAGTGTAATTCTGGCACCGACTGAATAAAGAAAGAGTGAGAAGAGGCGTTTCGTTCAAGTGCTTTCACAAAACAGTCGGCAGGCAATAAATAGTCAGCAGGGAAATAAAGAGGGAGTGTCATGACTGCCCTTGGCTTGTATCAGAGATAAAGTGACTACAGAATATAGCTCTGAGTTAACTGACATAGAAATGCACAGGAGACTTTGTGATTTTTATTCACTCAGGATATAGGAGACATAAACTTATATCATTTATACAGTTACATCAGTGCAGGATGTGTGTAAGGCACAATATGTGTAGAGAATGTAGGATATATTAATCTACAATATGGAATATGTTCATTATATGTGCAAATGGATCCAACTGGAGACTCACGTCAACAGCCTAAAGATCCTTGGAGTTACTCAAGAACTTTGAAAATGGATTTTGACTGTAATTATTATCAACAGTCTGCTACAGTGATTCAGAACCAAAGGTTGCATGAATAGTTCTGCATTTAAGCTCCTATCACTAACACATTAACAAGGATGGAACTGAAATGAATGGTGCCACCCAGATGAGAATGGGTTCCTCTCAATGTTTTTTCTTCATACCATCTCAGAGAGTTTTTCCTGCTCACAGTCACCACTGGTTCACTCTTAATCTAACATACATTTTATTATTAGCACTTTATCTGTGTAACGCTGCTTCGAAACAATTTGCATCGTTAAAAGCGCCCTACAAATAGAAACGAATTCAATTCAATTGAACTGCACGAGGTTATACGCAGTGTGTATACAAATGATACATAGATACGAGGGGTAATTTAGGATACACAATGAATACACTCATATAAATATACAATTATCCAGAAACGATAGAGAATGTGCAGTGTGGAATAAAACTGCATGATGATTACTGCAGTAGAATCAGCAAAGCATCAGTGAGCCATCAGTGTCCTATCAGTGTAGTGTGGACTTCAGTAGGGTTATAGTAGATGGGGAAAAAACAGCAGACCCACCTGTCCAGAGCAATCTAGAAAATGCTTTGAATTCTCTATCAATAAATAATTTCAAATGGTTCTTTAGGACATAGACTTGGAATACTATCAGTCTGAAACTTTGTTGGGAGAGAAAATAGTTACATTTCTAAAATCCCTCTCGTCTGAAGACCTCTTGAGACTCTGCTTTTCAGACATCCAGTGGAAGTTTGTTTGACCACCTCCATGCCAGAACAGAGAAACATCTTGAGGTATCTTGAAGATGGAGACATCAGTTAAGCAGTGGTTCAGTATAGGATGAGATAAAGGGAAGATACAGGAAGTCAGTGGAGGGAATGTAGCAATGGGGTGATATGGGAGAAACCTAGGAAAGTTGAAAGCAAGTCATGCAGCTGCACTCTGGATTAGTGGCAGAGGTCAAAAGTCTTTTAGAGGCAGACCTGGCAGTTACAATAATCCAGTCTTGAGATGACGATGGAATGAAGGACCTGAGTGGATGGGCCATGGGCCAGGGACCCCCCTTTCCCCCATGGCTCTGCTCTCCCACCACAATGCTCCACCTACATACCATACAAATCATTCACAACTTTCCATAAATTAGGTTAAACCCATTAAATAATCATCGCACAATTGCCTGAATTCAAGCATGTAAACATATACTGTATATTAAAGTACAGCAGAAAAACAGATAAATCGTTTAAATGGGCGAGGGCAGTGGTGGGGCAGGGGTACTCACGGTCACCTTGGTATTTGCCTTGATGCTTCTTTTAGTCCTTTTAACTACACACGGAGAACTGTGTTTCCCCACGGGCCATTATTACCGATGCACCACCCGCTAAATTTTAGACCGCTCTGGGGTCTCAGAGTGGCGTACGCACAAAACAAGTTGTGCGCTTTATCTGCGTCATCAATTCCCCTTCTCACCTTATACATACACATACACAGGGCTGAGTTTATTGCTGCTCTTGCTGTTTTGCACAATCTTGTATACAGTTTTCTTTTCCACATTGTACTGTATAATAAACTGAATAAAATACTAATTGTGCCATGTGCACGCGTTAAACCGATTACTTCCGTTGACAAGACCCATTACTTGAAGAAAAAACTGCACTTCCTCTAATCTCTGTGCGATTTCTGAAGCCTCCTTTTCACCTGGCATCCGTATCGGATCACATATCAGCCCATCAGAAGATATACATCAGCTTTTTTTTACTGTGCTCGTGTAAACTCTTGATTTGTCTTTTCCTCATACATTACAGCAGTAGTATGCTTACAAATTGACGCTGTTGCTTGATTAAGGCCAACACTTTACCTAAAAATAGTGCTTATAAGAAATAATGGAACTCCATGTTGATAGGATTAAAACACGGGAAATAAGCTAATGTGCGGATGAATGTGATTGAAAGTGCCGGCACATGTAAACACCGTATCGGATTAGATAACGTCTCAGTCAACAGTAAACAGTTCACCAAATCTTCCATTAGAAATGATTTAAAATTGAATAACAAAAAAGTGTACATGTAAACGTAGCTACTGTCTTGTGTTGTCTGTTTGCACTGTCTTTTGTCTGCACTGCTTGGACACGATGCACTTTATGTGGCAAAGACAACTTACTTTAGTGCTCAGACCTATGTTCTGTCATGCAGCTCTATGTTGTGTGATGTAGCTCTATGTTGTTTAATGTAGCAACAGGGTCCTGCAGAAACGTTTTCTCATTTCACTCTGTATTCCGTCAGCTACATATGGATGAAATGACAATAAAACCTTCTTGACTTGACTGTCTCCCATCAAGTTTTTTTTATTTTATTTATTTATTTTTTTTTTTATTATAAATCGCAATCTTTGTGTGGAAAGTGCCGTACGCAAGTTTTCAGCCTCGTCATGTGCCTACGACACTTTTATAAATGAGATCTCTGTACAGTTAAACACAGAAGATGCCGCAGAAAGAAAAATGGAAGAACGGAGAGAAGATTTAGGCCAAAGAAAAACAAAAATATTTATGATCATTTCAAACTAAAGCATAAGGAAAACATTATAGTTATATTTGACCTCTTTGTATTAGCATTTTGATGTAATATGGCAACTAAATGGGTTTAGTTTTCACAAATATTCTTGTATGCAATTTCAGCAATAATAATATCATTTTTTCTAAAAGGAAACAAAATACTTGTTCATTTTAAGAGACCATATTTTCTCTTGTATATTTAGTGTTGCTCTTTAATGAAGAAAAAGTGCTTATCCGGTTATTTGATTAATCAATGGACTAATCAGTAGAATACTCAATTACTAAAATATTTCAAAGTTAAGCAAAGAGTAGGAACTTGGTCCTGTATACAGTATCTTACAAAAGTGAGTACACTCATCACATTTTAGTATTATTTCTCAAGGGACAATACTATAAAAAATGAAACGTGGATATATTTTAGATTCGTCAACGTGCAGCTTTAGATATATCAGTACCGATTTACTGTCCTCTAAAAATAACTCAACATACAGCCATTAATGTCTAAATACCTGGCAACAATTGTGAGTACACCCCATGTAAACGTCAAAACTGTGTACAAAGTGTCAATATTTTGTGTGAGCACCATTGTTATGTAGCACTTCCTTAATCCTCCTGGGTGTGGAATTCACCAGAGCTGCACAGGTTGTTGCTGGGATCCTCTTCCACTCCTCCATAATGACATCACGGAGCTTCTGGATGTTTGACACATGGCACTTTTCCACCTTTCACTTGAGGATGCCCTCCAGAGGCTCAATAGTGTTCAGGTCTGGAGACATACTTGGTCACTTAATTACCTTCACTTTCAGCTTCCTCAGCTGCCTTGCAGTTATACAGTGTGATTGGGTTGTTATCATGTTGAAAACTGCCGTTTGGCCCAGTTTTTGAAAGGAAGGCATCGTGTTCTGCTTCAGAATGTCACAGTAAATGTTGGAATCAATGTTTTTCTCAATTAACTGTAGTTTCCCAATACCAGAAGCACTCATGCAGTCCCAGACCATGATGCTACCACCACCATGCAAGACACAATTTTCTTTATTTTTCTCACCAGGGCATCACCACACATGCTGGACATCATCTGAGCCAAACAAGTTTATCTTAGTGTCATTAGACCAAAGGACACAATTCCAGTAATTCATGCTCTTTGACAGGTTGTCTTCGGCAAACTGTTTGCGGTGTTTGGTCTGAGCACTGACGAGCGGACCTTCCGCTTCTGCAGCCTCTAAAGCAATGCTGCAGCACTCATGCATGCATTCGATGGACCCCTGTGAGGTCTGTTCCAAGTGGAACCCGTCTTGGAAAACCTCTGTATGACCCTGGCCACTGTGACAGAGTGGTTGTGCTGGTTGCTAGCTGTCTCTGTTATACTAGCTCACCTGGTTTAGGAAATAGGTAAGAACGTGAGCGTACCTACATTCCACCATGTAGGTTTTACCATTGTTTAGACACCCTAGGTAGAGGGCAGGTGCCACACATTGTATTTTTCTGGTAGCGTAGCCTCGTGTAGTCATCTAGTCTGTTGCTGTTTGTTAGTAAATGTTAAGCTTCCAAAATACAGCCTAGAGTAGACCTTTTTTATGTTCATTTCTTTGGCACTGTCCATGTTCTTTTGCCGGTGTGAGTCTAGCCTTTTTGACACTGTTAAATACTTCGGGAATCTGTTTGTTACCGTACTGCACTTGACCATTAAAGCAATAACTACTTTAAACTCTGGTCCTACTATCTTGTCCAAACAACCCGCAACAACTAAACGGTTATTGTTCCCTCACTTCCCTAGGCCTAGCCAAGGTGGGAACGTAACATGATGTATTTTCCGAGGACAGTAAATATGTACTGTTATACAAGCTGCACATTAACTGCTCTAAAATATATCCATTTCTATGGTATTGTCGTCCCTTGTGAAGATATACTACAATATTTGCTGAAATTTGAGGCGTGTACCCACTTTTGTGAGATACTGTAACTGGAAATAGCTCATTAAGGATCTGGCTACCGAGTGAACAAACTGAAAGTGTAAGAGTTTTTTAAGAAACCTGTTCAGTTCAATGCTCTGTTCCTTGAAACATATAGCACGATGCAGCCTCGCTTTCACAGTGAGGGACTTTGTTTGAGAAGGAGGTGGGGAGGTGCAGGAGCACAGTTGTACGGTTAGCTGAAAGGGATAATAAACAAGTAGGGGTCACCTCGCAGGAGGAGTTGGAAACATTACACGTTTGAATTAGAATTGCTTCAACTGAAGAAAAAAGGAAAAACATTCAAACACTAAACGAGAGAAAAAAAAAGAAGAAGAAGAAAAGAGAAAAACCCATGTTTCTTCATGCTGAATTCAAAAGACTGAAAGGATTCCACTGACCTGAGCAGGTGCACACAAGCGAGCTGATGAAACCAGTCCTCGTTCAAACTGCACTAAAATGATGAATAAGTGACACCTCTAGACAGGTAGAACGGGAAATAACGAGCACATTCTCTTGCACGCGTTCTATTTAACAGCTGAAGTGGGCAATGGCGGTAATTACTCGAGCAACCTGGCAAACTCCGAGTCGCTCGCACAGTGTGCCACTGTTCTCGTCAATGGCCGTTTCCTGATTGCCTATTGTGATTAAAAAACACAAGCCGAGAACGGAGATGGCCGCAGGAGCCGCCGTGCCGTGAGCGCAAGCTTAATTGGACTAATTTTCTTTGATTCAAGCCTCCTTTGTAAGTGTAAACAGCACGCTTGAACTAAGAAGAAAGGAATAAAAGATGCATTGCGGCAATGAATCCTCAAATAAGTCCAGTCTTTTTGAACAGGTTTGCTTGTTTTCTGAAACAGTTCGAATCAAAGGAAAGCGTCATGTATAATGATAAGTATTCAACATGTCTTTTTTTTCTTTTCTTCTCTTTTTAAAAAAAAATGTAGCCAAGCATCTTTTGGTCTGATTTGCAGTCATTATTTATTTGGAGCTGCAGATGGACCTGCTTTCCAAGTTTGCTGTTATTCTCTTTTTGTATCTCAGTGACAAACAATGAGGAGACAAGCATCATTTTCTATAGAATATAATCAGGGATTGTGTGCTTCTGCATCCTCCCACCTCCATCCCCAACAAACTTCCTCATTGTAGTAGATCAGTCACAAGTGTGTATTAGAATATGAGAAACTTCAACTTCATGCTACATATCAGAAAGAAAAACTTGGAATAATGTGCCGCAAAAATAAAAAGGAGCAGTCTGGGTAATTAGACATCCTTTTCTTTACCGTGTACCGAGCTCACATTTAGCGTATATTTAGCAGGTAAATTATACTATGTGTTTCATTACCAGAGAAAATGTCTATTCTTCTATTCAGGCAGTGGGAGAAAGAAAAAGTGCAGCCTAGCCTGAGCTCCCAGAAGCAAAAGCAGTACAAAAGCACAAATTATGCAATTACATAATGAAAAGCAATTTAAAATGAAATCACAAGATTAGGCAAAGTAATTTATTATATAAAAAAAAAAGATTTCCAGGGATTATGTAACGTTTCAGCAAAAAACAAAACAAAACTGGGGATGAAAAGATTCACGATTTTTATTGGCGCATCGAAATAAAAGTTGTGATGCATCGAGTTCAAACTGCGATGTATCACAACACTACGGAGATCGAGACGTGTCCTACGAGTCACATAGAACACAGATTAACATGGCAGAGGTAGAGCTGTATCTTCCTGCAGACACAACAGGAAAAAACGTCTGGTTTTATTTGATCTTTTTTTAAAGTGAATGGATGATTTGCTGTCTGTCTGAACCAAAGAAATAAAAGTGAACTGAAATTCTGAATTAGTTCTTGTAGATGTTTTGCAAAACTGACACTTTAAAAAATGCTTGAGGACGTCCCTGTAAAATATCATGCAATGCACCCTTGACTGTAAATACGGTATATAGACGGTATATAAATGTTTGTGGTCACCTGATCATAAGATTCTAAGATATTCTGATCATAAGATCCCATTCCACATTTGGTCTCCGTTTGCTTTTAGAATAACCTTCACTTTTTTCAGAAAGGTGTTCCACAAGACCTTAGTGTGTTTGTAAATATTTGTGCTCATTCAGACAAAATGGCATTAGTAAAGTCAGGTACTGATGTAGGTGAGGTAAGGAGGCCTGGGTTCACATTGTTGGTGATCACATTCATCCCAAATGTGTTAAATAGGGCTGAGGTCATAGCAGGAGATCTTCCACTCCAACCCATGAAGAGCATATCTTCATAGAGTTTGCTTTGTGCATTGGGGCATTGTCATACTGGAACAGCTTTGGGCCTCCTAGAACAAGTAAAGGAAATATTTAATGCTATCACATACAAAAAAACGTCCTATACAGTTGTGTGCTTAAACTTTTCGGTAACAGTTTAGGGAAGAATCACATATGGGTGGAAAAGTCAGGTGTTTCTATACTTTTGTTTTTAAAGTATATTAATGTAATACTATTAAAAAAAAGTTATTCGATTTATTGTGTGTTGTGCTGTGTATTAAAAACTAGTCTTGCTTTTCTTTTCTTTGGTTTTTCTTTTAACATTTAAAATGTCCACCTCTAAATGGAACTGTTCTCATCTGGGTGACACCTGATAGTACAATAATAAATAAAACTTCTATTACAGTGTGCACTATTGGGTCAAAATGTATGTAAATGTAAAATGTAAAACTTCATCATACTCATTTTGTTGAATATTATTTTGAAGAATTTTATATGAAGTCTACTTTTTTTTTTTTTTTTTTTAACTGTCATTTTCTAAACTGTAGACTTTGAGTGCAAAACGGTTTGAACTATTCAAGGTACCAACAAGTCCTTGGACCCCTGATTTCTCTGACTCCGGTCATTGCTCATTCAAATCCCAGCACCACTTAGCTGCCACTGCTGGGCCCTTGAGCATGGCCCTTACCTGCACAATTGTATAAATGCATAAATGTAAGTCACTCTGGATGACAGTGTTTGCCATTTACATGCTGTACATGTAAATGAAAAAGTTAAATAAAGAAACGCCATTAATATTCAAGGTACCAAAAACGACCTGCACATTTGATCAAAGTAGGCACAGATGATCCAGATAACAGATAACACATAACAACAGTTGTTAACTTTTTGTTGTGTTGTGTGAATTTACAAAATCCACACAAACATCATTTTCAAGTTTATTTTTGAGATCTTCATTGTGTTGTATTATGCATAATCTTTGCTATAAGAAAAGACACATTCAGGTTTTTAAAAACATCTCTCTTTCATTTCTGAACAAACTCACGGAGCTGTCATAGTCTCAAGGCCCTCAGGAAGTGATGATTAAAATTCTTTAATACTTATCCCTTCTCTCCTTCATAGTTTCAGCCTGTGCTCCAGTGTACTTGGTCTTATTCTTTGAACATAAGAGCGTATGATGCCTTGGCTGCACTGAGGTGTGACACTCTACAATTATGCCATTGTCACTCCACAATGAGGCTCCATCACACTATTGTACGCCGCCTGAATAGAGTCGGGTAATTGCGTCAGTTTTTCAGCTCCTACAATAGCCGCTCCCTGCCGCCTCGCGGAGTTAATTAAAAGGACATTTTTTTTCTCTCCTGCTGCATAGTAACATCCTGCACATTTCCGAGCACTTCTCACATTGGCCCCCTTTTAAAAAGGACGATCAGGAACTATAAAACAAGGCCACCCCAGGGTTAGATTCCACTCTGAGTTTCATAGCAGACAATACTGAAACCAAACACAGGCACTATTGCGTGTTTACTCCGATTATTAGGAGGATATTTTTTAATGAGCTGGATGAGACAGAGGAGCATGCAGGGAGGCTGGCTGGGGTTTGATGTGGGGGTTTTAGAAAATCAAGCACTCTGGAAGTAGCTATTGCATTTCTTCCTGGTTTTAAATGCTGAGGGAACTTGATATGAAGTCACACAAATGTCCACGACATGCACATAATTCATTTTTTTACAGTGACATAAACTGACCAGGGATTACATTATGAACGATGAAGTGAATAACACTGATTATTATACTAGGCAGCTAGTGAACATTTTGTCCTCAAACTTGATGTGTTAAAAGCGGGAAAGCAGAGCATTTTTTACAGTTTTCTATCTCTCATCTCTTAAATAAACTTAAATTATCGTTTTGATTTCCTGTATTCTCTACTTTCCGTTGGCTTCATTTATCTTTTTTATTTAGAAGAGCTCTTTACTCCTTGTTTAAAAGCAGTGAGTGAAGGCCATTCCCATCGGAACTGTGAACACACACTACAGTTACTACAATAAAGTATGTTATTTCTCTGATATGGCGAGCATCCAGGTCATTCGGTGTGGAGTGTGGAATGTATTGTCAGTTTTTCTCCATCATTATCGATAATTTTATCGGTTAGAGTGCGAGAGCAGTCCAGGTTCTGCAGGGGAAGGTCTGGATGCCCTAGGTGAAGTTAGCATTTCCTTGACTCTGGCATTAAAACCCCTTACAGCAGGGCGGGTGGGTGACGACTCAGCGGCATACTTGCAAAGCCAAAGCTAACACTAAGGCTTGCCCACAAGAGCACCATTTTTTTCTGCTTCACGTGTCCAACAGGTTTGCTCCCCTCAGTGAAGCACCCACTGAGAAACCTGAAAGAACTGTGGTTATAGGAGATTCTATTCTGAGGAACGTGAAATTACAGTAGCTAGAACTTAAGGTGCACCAGCAGCACAGGTCAGGTGTATACTGGGAGCCAGGGTGCCGAACATAGCAGGTCAGCTTAGGTAATTAGGAAAGCATAGGTTCTCTAAGATTAGGTTCCACACAGAAGCTAATGATATATGCCTTTGACAGTCAGCAGTTACTAAGAGTAACATTATAGGGGTGTGTAAATTAGCGAAGGCAATGATCGATGCTGTATTTTGCTCTGGCCCCATCCCAATGTGGCATGGCGATGTGGCTTACAGCAGGTTATGGTTGCTGAACTGCTCAATGTCTGAATGGTGCTACAAAAACTATGTGGGCTTTGTAGATAATTGGAGCAATTTCGAGGGCAAGGCTGGCTTGTTAGGGTATCCATCGCACTCAGGAAGGTGCTGCTCTAATTTCTTGTAGTATAGGTCATAGTTTTAGAAACACTAGTTAACTAGTGACTATCCAGAGCCAAGGCCAGGGAGCAGACAAACAGGCTAAACTGAGTCGTCACTCAGGATCCAGCATATTGAGACTGTGACTGTCTCTCCCGAGCTAAACCAAAATGTAGAAATTCTAAAAAAAAAGTCTGTTTAAGTAACCTAATTAACGTTAAATCAATAAGACTGAATGCACAGCAGCACCTCTGATCTAAAGATAGGATTGTTGAATATTACATCTCTTACATCAAAAGCGCTGACTAAAAACAATATTATTACCGACCAGGAGTTTAATGTAATGTGTTTGACAGAAATGTGGATTAAATCAAACGAATATCTAGCATTAAATAAAGGCAGAGGAGGCGGAGTCGCAGCTATTTATAATAATAATCTAACCGTCACATAAAAAACGTACACTTTACAAACTTACACATTTACACCAACATAAAATATTTATCGTCTGAAATTAAGTCTAGTCAGTCAATTCCAATTTATTATTATTCATATCATTTTATAATCCTATATTTTTATTCAGCACAGTGTTGAAATCTACAGGCAATAAAAGCACTGCATTAACATGCACACCATCAATAGGTAGTGATGATTTTTCAATAGTAAAGTTGAAAACATCCAGACGATTAAAATAAATCCAAACTATTTTATAAATAACTCTGTAGACAGCACTGTAATTATAACAAATAATCAATTACTAAGTTTAATTCCTATTCAAGAGAATGACAATTTATTTCCTCATCAAAATCATCAACTTGTTTTCTCAAACCCTTGCCTACAAGTTTCTTCAAACATCAAGTCAAGTCAAGAAGTTTTTACTGCCATTTCAACCATTTATAGCTGACGCTGTCGGGGATCCACCTGCCACACCCCACTCAGCGGCTGTCATGCTGCCTCTATCTCTGCCGCTCCCAGCTTTGATTTCCGACACCTGTCGCTCGTCAACTATGCAACCATATAAACTCACGTTCCAGAGTCACAGGCTGTCGGTTCTTGAAGGCCATGCTGGTGATCTCCTAGATTCCATACCGCCAGCATTCCCCACTGGTTCCGTCTCCAGACTCCGACTCTCAGGATTCTACTCACTATTCGGACTACACTTCCCTTTCGGATTATTCTTTCCCGTTGGAGTTTACTTTCCTTTCGGATATTATCCCCTCACGGAAGATACCCGTGTTCGGGACTCATCACGCTTCACTTCGTGTACATAATTCAAGACTTGTGTGTGTAAAGAACCTCAATAAAGAATGATTGAGTTATTTCCGCTTCCTCTGCGTGATCGCTGCCCTGACAGACGCAGTGACACAGTGAAATAAAACAACGTTCCTCCTGAACCCTGGTGCTACATAAAACAACATAGAGCTACATCACAGAAAACACAGGGCTAAGGACTAGTAAGTGTCCTCGCCACATAAAGTGCATCGTGTGCACCTGGTGCAAACATTGCAAAGACATACAAACATATAATTCCAGAAGTGATTAAACCTGTTCTAAAAATATTAAAATCTTCCATCAGCAATGGTTATGTACCTAAATCCTTCCAACTGACAGTTATCAACCCCCTAATTAAGAAACCTGACCTTGACCCATGTCAGCTGTCCAACTATAGGCCAATATCAAACCTCCCCTTTATCTCCAAGATTTTAGAAAAGGTTGTAGCACATCAGTTCTGCTCACACCTACTTAGAAATTTTTTAAATGTGTCATTCAGGATTTAGGCCTCGTCATAGCACAGAGACGATGCTGGTTAAAGTGGTAAATGATCTGTTATTGACCTCTGATCAGGGTTTTGTCTTCTTACTTGTTTTTCTTGACCGTAGTGCAGCTTTCGACACCATTGATCATAATCTCCTCCTTCCTAGACTAGAGAATGTTATTGGAATAAAGGGAACAGCTCTCTCCTGGCTTAGGTCTTATTTGGCTGACTGCTATCAGTTTGTAGATGTAAATGGTGAGTTCCCTTTCAGGAACTTGAGCTGCGTCGGAATGTTTTGGGATTGTCCATGCTCGGAGTAATGAGAGTAATCAGTCAAAATTGAAGACAGGCTGTCACCGGCGGGGTGACGCCACGACCAGGGAGTATAAAGCTCACCTGAGGAGAACGCCCCAATCCTAATGGTTCTGATCCGGCACTCCGGTTCCTGGTGTTCGCTTATGAATTTTGCAGCAGGTTTGGAGATGGGTTTGTCACTTTCTCCTCTGCTTGGTCCGACTCTCATTTGGCTTCAGAGCCACGCCTCTTGGCTTTCACGTCAGGGCTTGCTATTTTTCCCTGACCTGCACCCGAGGTGTCCAGGTCCTGGGCACGGCCTTTCTCGTCCTGCCCCTTCAGCCCCAAGACCGCAGTTTGCTCCAACGTCTCTGGGCTTAGGGATTATGGCTATAGTGTCATGCCACGGGTTGAAGAGATGCTAGCACGCTATCTCTCCCCGGGTGTGGCATCTTCCCTAAAACCCCCGACATTACCCACCGAGCCCCTGCAAACTACCTCGGCGCTGGTGGGTAATGCTTTCGCCTCAGCAGGTCAGGCCACTGGATGTTTGCACACCATGTCAGTACTGTAGGCATACCAAGCCGACCTGCTGCGGGAGCTGGATCTGGGGGGATCCCTTGGGCAGCCAGTTTTCTGAGATCTGCCGTACGCCAGATCTGGCTCTATGGGACACAAAGGAGCGCGCTAAGGCCATTGGCCGGTCTATGGCCACCCTAATAGCTACTGAGAGACATCTCTGGCTTACCCTGTCCGAAATACTGGACAGAGACAAGGTCGTGCTGCTGGACGGTCCACTCTCCCCCTGTGCGGGATCCTGCGTGGTGCCCTGGGTCAAAGCTCCATGAGGTGACAGGTCTGAGGACTGTCATCTCCAGGAAGAGGGCTTCAGCCAAAAGGTCCTGACCTGACATGTGGAGGGATGACCTGGGGGCGTGTAGTACCACTTTTCTCTGTGCCCGTTTTCTCCCATCCTCTTTAGGGACCTGGTTTGTTAACCCTGCCACGAAATGTGCTTCAGGGCACAGCCAGCTCCACTGAGCTCCCTCCTTCGTTTCCGCCCGGCATTGTTGCGGACCAGGAGGTCTCATTTCCAGAGCAGCGTTTGGGCACTGCCCCGGCTCTAGACACATCGAAGGTCAGTCTCGAGAGACTGATACCCTCAAGGGAGAACCTGGCAGCCTGGAGGGCTTTGCCAGATGTGTCCCTGTGGGCCCTGCGTACTGTAAAGCGAGGCTACGCAATTCAGTTCGGGTTCAACGGGCTCTCTTTCACTCTGGTGAGAAGCAGTTAGCTGTCCAGCATCGAGATGTAGTTCTCGCTCACATGAAGGAGCTGGGGTTTCAGCTTAATACCGGGAAGAGTGTGCTTTCTCCGTCACAGAGAACCACCTATCTCAGCGTCATATCTCAGTCACTCACTGTCAAGCAGTTCCAGAGACTGCTCGGGCTCATGGCAGCAGCGTCCAGTGTCATTCCACTTGGCCTTCCTTTACATGAGACCCCTTCAGTGGTGGCTCAGAGCCCGGGGGTTCTCTCGGAAGGGCAATCCCGTCCGCACGATCAAGGTCACATGGCGATGCCTACTTGCCTTAGATGCATAGAGAGATCCCGGGTTCCTTCTCCAAGGGAGTTCCCTGTTGTCGCATTGTGCTTACGATGGATGCATCCCTCACGGGATGGGGTGCAATCATGAGTGACCGCTCTGCACAAGGTCTATGGGACAGTGTCCATCTGAGGTGGCACATCAATTGCCTAAAAATGCTGGCCGTGCTTCTGGCTTTAAAGCACTTCCTCCCGGACCTCAGAGGCCATCATGTGTTGGTCTGCTCGGACAACACCTCGGTGGTCTCGTATATCAACCACCAGGGGTGTCTGTGTTCACGCCCCTTGTACAGGCTGGCACGCAAGGGCCCAGGGGAAGCTCCTCTCCATCAGAGCAGCTTATATCCCGGGCCGCTTGAACGAAGGTCTGAGGACCAGGATTTACAACCTTAACCTCTGTGCCACTCCTGGCACCTCTGTCCTTCGAATCGATTTACATTAGTTTTTACATTTACATCAGTCAGGGACTGGTTGGTGTGGTGTTATTGGACTCTCTTTCCCAAAGCGTTCCGACACAGTTCGAGTTCCTGAATGGGAATTTCTCTAGGTTACGCATGTAACCGTAGTTCCCTGAAGGAATAAGATGCTGCGTCTCTAGCCACACCTCCGGCACCCCTTCAGCACTTCCTTCACGGTTACAGAAGCTGAAACAGTCTTCTCTCCAGGTGCGCTTTATACTCCCTGTCGTGATATCACCCCGCCGGTGACAGCTTGTCTTCAATTTTGACTGATTAGACTCATTACTCAGAGCATGGACAATGCAGTCGCGTTCCCAAAGCATTTCTGACGCAGCGTTTCGTTCCCTCTGAGAACTAGGGTTACATACGTAACCTACAGACATTCTCCACACTCTTTGAGGTAAAGTTTGATGTTCTGAAAGGATCTGTCTTAGGCCCCCACTGCTTTTCTTTTTATATATGCTGACTCTGGGTGAAATTATACATAAACATGGTATTAGCTTCCATTGCTATTCTGATGAAACACAGTTGTATATTTCAGCAACGCCAGATGAAAGAGATCGGCTCAAAAAAAATAAAAAATCTAATTTTATTTGTCACATACACATACATAAAGAGTACGACATGAGTATGACATGCAGTGAAATGCTTTTTGTGACTGTCCGTCATTCAAGCATAAAAAAACAAATAAATAACATTTTTTTTAAATAATAATTTGAGGAGTGTGTAAAGGACATTAAACAGTGGATGCTTGATAACTTCCTTCTGCTCAATTTGAATAAGACGGAAGAAGTTCTACAAGGACCACATGCAGATAGAAGTAAACTTTCAAATTACGTAGCATCTCTGGATGGTCTTTTTGTCTCAGTGTGTACAGCAGTGAAAGATTTTGGTGTCATTATTGACTCTAGTCTTTCCCTTGAGGCTAACATGAATAATACTACCAGGATTGCCTTCTTTCACCTTAAAAATATTGCTAAATTTAGAAATATGATGTTGTTACAGGATGCAGAAAAACTAGTTCATGCTTTTACTGTCTGGGTTTTCGAGTAAGTGCATAAATATACTTCAGTTAGTTCAGAATGCAGCAGCAAAAGTCCTTACTAGATCTAGAAAATATGACCACATCACCCCAGTTTTAATCAGTCTATACTTGCTCCCAAATAAAACTCGCATTGATTATAAAATACTACTACTGACATATAAAGCAGTTAACGGTCTTGCACCGCAGTATGTGAGTGATCTTCTGTACTATAATGATCCCCCATGCCTACTTAGATCATAAGGTACATTTGTTGGTACCTCAAATAATGCAGGGGGCAGATCTTTCTCTTATAAAGCCCCACAGTTATGGAACAGCCTTCCAATCAGTGTTCGGGACTCAGAAAAAGTCTCAGTGTTTAAGTCGAGGCTAAAAACATATTTATTTAGTTTTTATCAGTAGATTTTTCCAGATCTGGAGGGATCATGGAAATAGAGTGTTCGGTGAACTGGGATATTTGTATGCTGTCGTCCCCTCACTCTCACGCGTTCCCTCAGGTTGGTTGACAGTGGTATGGTGGCGTCTCTTATCACAGTGATCCATCATGTCTGTGTTACCTTTTGGCTCTCCCTTTTAGTTATGCTGCCATAGCGAATCTTGCCGGAGTCCCCAACTGCACAGTGTCCTTAACTTTTATACAACAATAAGGATAATTTATAATCCATATTTTTCGCAATCTGTCACCCCTCCTCTCTCTCTCTCTCTCTCTCTCTCTCTCTCTCTTTCTCTCGGTCGAGTTAAACATGCTCCTGAAGTTCCAGTGAACACTGTTCCTGCCCATCTCCCCTCCTCAGAGCTGCCGCATTGTCCCGGACTGCCTCTGGATGGTGTTCTTTTTGATTGGAGGATTCTGTGCAGCTGGGGATGGTTTCACATCAATGACCCGGTATCCATGAAATTACGAAGGAAAAACAGGAAACTTAAGGATGGATTTGGACTGTAGTTAATGTCAACAGTCTGCTACACTCTCACAGGACTACAGTTTGCATTTGATCACCATCACTGCACACCTTAACATCGTTTAGCTGTAATAAATAGACATTCAATGCCACCCAGCTGAGAATGGGTTTCCTCTTGAGTCTGGTTCCTTTAAAGGTTTCTTGCAAACTTACACTTATAAAAACATCTTATTCATTCTTTTTCACTGCGTTATCTGTGTAAAGCTTTTTTTGAGACAATGTTCATTGTTAAAAGCACTATACAAAAACATTTGTTTAACTGAATTGAATAAAAAAATGGGCATGCTTAAGAATTTGAGTGAGCTTGACAAGGGCCAAATTGTGACGGCTAGACGACAGTTTCAGAGTGTCTCCAAAACTGCAACTTTTGTGGCGTGTTCCCTGTCTGCAGTGGTCAGTATCTATCAAAAGTGGTCCACAGAAGGAACAGTGGTAAAGTGTCCACAAGATCATTGGTGGGCAAGGATCAACAATGCACATCGGGAGCGAAGGTTGGCCCATGTGGTCTGATCCATCAGATGAGCTCCTGTAGCTCAAATTGCTGAAGAATATAATGCTGTTAATGCTTGACGGGTCAGGGCTGTTTTGGCAGCAAAAGCGGGGACCAAAACTATAGCAGGGTTTTGGGCATTTCAGAGTGGAATTTAGGATAGGTAACAGGGAAAATACGCACAGGTTAAAACTGCTCATCCCACATGGAATAGCTACTATTCAACAAAATGCTAAAAGTTAGCAATAATATAAAGGTGTCAGAAGGGTATCACAGCTTGCTGTGAATAAGGATGAATCGCTACAGAGTGGTCAGAGTGCCAATGCTGATCCCTTGACACTAACAAAAGTACCAATAATGGACATGTGAGCATCAGTACTGGTCTATATTTCAAAAAAAGAAGCTGGCCTGGTCTGATTAATCTTTTTTTTGTGTGTGCATTATTTACCTAGGAATAGATGGCACCAGAAGGCACTATAAGAAAGAGGCCAGCTACAGTGTAATACTTTGGGCAAACCTTATGTACTGGCTTTTATGTGGATACTGGTTAATTGTTAATTTGTCACGTTCCTACTTCAAGTACACTCCATTATGGCAGCAGTATTTCCTAATGGTAAATGGCTGTTTTGGCAGTATATTGCTGCCTGCAGCACTGTAACACAACTGTGTGTAATTGTTGGGGGGGGGTACAGGTAGGTTACTGGTTAAGTTGTAGGCCTTCTGATCAAGACAGTTGTGAGTTCAAGTCCCACCATCCCTAAGCTGGGCCTGAAAGCAAGGCTCTTAACCCTCATCTGCTCAGTTGTAAGTACCTCTGGATAAGGGCATCTGTCAAATGTCATAAATGTTAGTGTCCTCTTTAAGATGCTGCTCTTTTTGATTGTATACTTTGGTATACTTACATTCCATTAAAGCAACAGTATTTCCTAATAGTAGGGAGCTCTTTTGGCAGGACCTGTTAGCAAGGCCCTTAACCCTCAACTGCTCAGTTGTCTGAATGAGATAATTGTAAGTCGTTCTGGATAAGGGCATCTGCCAAATCTCATAAATGTTTGTGTCCTCTTAAATATGTTCTTTTACTTTGGCACCTAACACTTACTTCAAATACACCCCATGATGGCAACAATATTTTCTAATGGTTGGTGACTTTTGTATCTGGACACTCTATACAGCACTGTAACCCATCTGTAACTGTTTGGGGTTAGGGGTAGCTCAGTGATTAAGATGTTGGACTTTGGAGGTGAAATCCCATTGCCACTGCTGTGCCCTTAATCCTCCGCTGCTCATTTGTATGAATGAGATAATTGTGAGTCGCTGTGGATAAGGGCATTTGCCAAATGCTCTAAATGTTTATTTCTTTTTGTCTGTTTCTTCTTGAAGGTTTTGCTCTTCTTGATTATATACTTGGGTATGAACAACGTACTTAAAGTACTGTACACTTCATTATGGCAACAGTATTTCTTAATGGTAAGGGGCTCTTCTGGCAGGATAATGATCCCTGCAGCACTATAACTCAACTGTGTGTAAATGTTGGGGGTTAGGGGTGGCTCAGTGGTTAAGATATTGGACTTCTGATCAAGCAGATAGTGAGTTCAATTCTCGTTGCCTACTTCTGGGCCCTTAAACAAGGTCCTTACCCCTTAACTGCTTAGTTGTATGGATGAGATATTTGTTAGTCACTTTGTATAAGGGGGTAAATGTAAATTTTTTAATATCTAAGTTTTCTCCTGAAGGTTTTGCTGTTCTTGATGGACATCTTGATTTTCTAGCTGTTGTCCCGGTCTATCATTGATATTAGTAAATTAAATCCACCCCCCCAAAGGCTTTCTTGCAAGTTACAGAATATAACAGAGTTGCTGACTCAGCACCTCCATCTGATTATGTTACAGTATTGTGCGAAGCTCAATATCAGACTGTAAATCCCACTGCAGTGAGAGCATAAACCTCACAGGAATAATGAAAGAAGAATTTGGTCGCAATTGTTAAATCCAAAATCATATCAGAAGCTTTACACGGAAGATTGACTTATAGGCTAGCTGTGAATACTGATGTGCCATGACTGAGTCGGAGTGTGCGGCAGAGTTTGTGCCTCGCCTCGCCATCGTAATGGAATGTAATATAATCGGTAATGAAAGCCCCCGCAGGGAATCCCAGCTCAGCTCGGAGGGCTTTAGTAGCCTGTTCAGGCTCGAATAGAACACTTACTAGGGATTTCAGTGGCAGAAGATTGACCTGTAGTCAGGAAACGGATAAAACAAAAGAAAATATGAGGAAGTTGAGGTTTCAATTGCACATGTTAAAATTGCAGACAGAAAAACATGCAAATATTAATTTAGTATAATACAGTATATAATAATTGACAAAAATCTATATCAAGAATGTGAATGTACATAATACAGCTAATTAGCATTCTTACTGTACAGTGTTTTAAAAGATTACATCTACATGTATGACATTCTCCTTCATCTGGGTTGTTATTATTATTATTTATACAGCAATTCATGACTTTTTGTTAAAAAAATCCATTGTCTTTACATTGTATATATATATATATTTATTTATTTATTTATTTTTAATTTAAACTTTTTGCGTTCATCACTAAATCAAAAAAAGTACTTTCTACTTTTTTCATTTTCAAAACTTGCTGCTTTAGTGTTAATCTATTTGGTGACATGATCAATATTTTGTTTTCAGCCCATCAACCTGTTTCTTGTCATTGTGTGGCTTTTTCAATCCACCACTGGTGTATCATTTCCTGGCTCTCGCACACCACAGACGTAGGCTTGCCTACAGGGCTTAAACCGATCAAGGCAGAAGGTAACAAGAAGTCTGGGGTTAATGTGGATGAGACGGAGGGAGTCTGTGATGTAAACATGACTGAGAAGAGAGACATTCCTGACCACCTGATCATCATCATCTTTTCTCTGTGTTCTATATGGTGGATGTTCAGCTTGCATACATTCATTAGGTAACTACATTTCTAATTCTTTTATATTAATATATTAATATGACGAGGATCAGTTACCAGCATGACACTAAAACAGGTAGTAGTAATGACTATAAGGACTATAAGCCGCTACTTTTTTCCTACGCTTTGAACCCCGCGGCTTAAACAACGAATCGGCTAATTTATGAATTTTTCCCGGTTTCACAAACTTCAAGCCAAAAAACTGAGCAACATAACATTAGACCAATGAAATTTTCCGAACGGAAACGAAAAAACGCACTTCACCTGTGTTCTGAGCTGCATGGCATCAGGAGAAAAGCTTCACCGGTGTTGATTTTTAAACGCACGACGATGCCAAAAGATAAACTCCCGAGATAAATAGTTGTGAAAGGAAGGAGGAAGACAGTGAACAATGACTTACTTGGTATGCTACTGTTTAGATACAAGCCGTTGTAACGCGTTGAGTCAGGGTCATGGGAGAGCTCGCTAACTCCAGTTGCAACAGAAATCATATAAGCACAGACAGGTTTCCAAAACTCGTGCTTTTTTATTTTTCTTGGCAACAGCGTTAAGGTTTAGTCAAAGAAACTTAGAAATCAGCATCAGAAAATAATGACATAATCCTCGTCTTGAACACACGCAATAATACCGGAAAATGCAGTGGCATGCTATTCCCAAAATGTCGCTCTGCTCCTAAAGGAAGCGCAACATATTTCACCCATTACACCGTGTGTAACGTGTCTTTTGTTAAAGCCTGTGTAAACTACATTAGTGTAGACACCTGCGGCTTATAGACAGGTGCGGCTTATTTATGTTAAAAATAAAAATATTTGTAAAATTCAGTGGGCGCGGCTTATATATGGGTGCGCTTTATAGTCCGGAAATTAGGGTACTTTTTACTTAAGTACATGTCAGAGTCCTTTAAAACATGAGTATCTGTACTTCTACTTAAGCGAAGGATGTGTGTTCTTTTGCCATCTCTGGTGACAATATTAAAACAGGCACTTCCTCCCAGCAGTGGGGTACCTGGGGGGCAGGTAGACATATTTGTAGTATTTGAGCGGCCTAGAGGACACAATTTCTCTTTTATTTCTAAGAGCAACTAGAGCACATTTCTTTTGTGCATGCATGGGATCATATAAGGCATCCTAGAGGGCTCCTTGTCATATTTCCTGTATATGACCACACTCTCGAGTGTTTTTTTGTCTTTATCATGATTGTTTGGAAGTAAGGGTCTACGTAAAGAGCATTTTATTCCATTTTCTAAAACACTATAAAGCACTAAAACATTTAATAACTTTTTAGATTCAAGATACAGTCATTAGGGCTCTTAATCTTAACGACTTTTTCTCCACAATAAGGGCAGCCTAGGGCACTTTCACTGCATTTTTACTAACAAATCTCTGTAAAATCAGAAAAAAATAGATTGGGCTTTAATTACTACTGCTGAAAAAGAAACAATTTATATCACATTATAATGAATGAATTAACTTGTGCTTATCCTCAGCCTCAGCTGCATCCCTTGAGTTTATATTGGTCTCAACGAGACACCTTGTGTGTTATGCAATTTAAACTCATTTTCCCAGCACGAGTTATGGCATGCACCACTCCACAGCTTTCTTACTTCACTACCATATTGACTGCTGCCAATTAGACATTCACATACACTTAAACAAACATTTTTATTTACAACCTTTGTGAAGTAAACGCTCACCAGTATTTCACTGTAACTCTGTCTTTTCCAACCTATTCGTCCAGTGTTCGCTTTACATTTTAAGCTGTTTATATATATATATATTTATTTTATTTTTTTTAATTCCTGCCTGTTTCTTCCGTTCGCCGATTACCTACCCTATGCCTGGTTTTGGATTCCAAACTTCTTTTCATCTTGGACTTCTGAACTGTCTATGCAATTACACCGCACAATCTTTCATCTGTATGACATTATGGAATTTTCTGTCATGTCAAGTCGAGAGGCTTTTATTGTCATTTCTACTATACACAGTGGTAAACAGTACACAGTAAAAATGAGACAACGTTCCTCCAGAACCCTGGTGCTACACTAAACAACATAGAGCTACAACACACAACATAAAGCTACATAAAGTGCATCGAGTGCAACCGAGTGCAAACAGTGCAGACGAAAAACAGTACAGAAAGACAGTGCAGACAGTACAAACAGACAGACAGACAACACAAGACAATACACATAACACAAGATAGTGCCGACCAGTAAACCTACTATACTCTGAATATACAGTACTGTGCAAAGAGAACTATAAAGACTATAAAAGAGAGTATATATAAACAAACACAATGCAGTGCTAACCAGCAGTAGCAGCAGTCCAGAGGTGCAAAAAACAGCATGTAAATGGTGTAATATGGTTTAGTATAAAGATTAAAGATTGACATGTTTTCTATTTGTGACCATTTCATTAATATATTGTTATCTATTATTTATATATGACTGAGTAGACAAGAGAGTTGTTGATCAAAATTGACAGCAATCGCCACATATTTCATCAGCTTCACTTTAGGGTTTGAATTTGCATTATTGCAAAACAAAACACAGTTTGACAAACTTTATAATAGCCTGGTATGATGCTCGAACTCAGAATAGAATTTTGATAGAACAATAATAAGAAAATGCGTTGTGTATACAAGTTCATATTTTTACAATGAATTTCAGACATATTGCAGAGGCATGTTGTTTGTTGTATGTTGTACTAATGGCATCCCCTAATCCCTTGTCTCGGCTGGTGTATTTAAAATAAAATATGTAATTATATCCTTCTGCAATGGTTTATTAAGATGTGTGTGTTGATGCAACACGCTACCCCATGAGCATACTGCATCACGGCGATGACTTTATAGTAATACATGTAATACTTTCCAATCCAGCAAATCATAAACACAAAACCAAATTGCAATGGGAGAATTCGTAAATCCCTTCAGTGAAAAAAAAGTGTACTTTGTATCCAGAGCTTGGTGAAGATCATCCCAGCCAGAGGCATTTAATATCATTTACATCCACACATTATTGTCATCTTTCATGTCAAGTAAAAATCCATACCAGGCACAAAAAACAAGCAGCGTGGTCGTGTCATGATGGATAGAACCCATCGCGCTCGATTAGCGGCATGAGGAAAATGATTTTTGCTTCGCGAGAGCATAAGAAAGGCCTTCTGAATGTAGATCTCACTTGCTTACGATATTGGATTTCCAAAGATAATGCTGTAAAAAAATTCATCTCTGGCAAAAGTGCAGCATCTATCATGGGCTTGCTCGACGTCAGGAATAATGGCGCTTTATCATCGGATGCTCCGGGTGCGGTTTTCTCTTCTGACGACTGTAATTTATGAGACGGCACGGTGATAAAGTGCAGTGCGGGAGATGGACTCCGGTGGGCGTTCGCTATTTGGCTCAACCTGTTTCTCATTATGTTTGAAGTAGATTCTGGATTGGATTAGAAATGACTGTAAAAGTGGCTATATTGTGCTAAGTGTGAAAGCTGTTATCTTGGGTTTTATTATCTTGAATTCAGCACGCATGATTGAAGTCATAATCAACAAAACATGTCTTAGTGTAATTAAAAAAACAAGACTAATAAGAACTCATCCTTGTTCTTCTTTCGGCTTCTTGCATTAGGTGTCGCCACAACGGATCATCAGTCTCCATACCCCCCCTGTCCTCTACATCTGCCCGTTTAAAAAAAAAAAAAAGTGATGACACCAATGATGTACTGATAAAGCATTTAGCATGGTGGTATGCAGTGTACTCTAGACGCCCCTTATTCAGGACGACTTTGAAGTCTCCATTAATAAAAACATTCTGATACTGGTTCATTAGTACACAGAATAAAAATACCACAGTGGCTCTTCTCTGAATACTTTGTAGAAATTCCTGGCACAGTTGTTGTCCCATTGAACGTAATTCATATTTGCTTTTTGAACATCCCATTCCACATTTAGTCTTTATATTTATTATTTTGTTGCTATATTAACCTCCACTCTTCTGGGAAAATGTTCCAGGTGGTTATTTAAAGTATGCTTGTAGAGATTTGTGCTCATTCAGATACAAAGGTGTTAGTAAAGTCATGTAGTGATGTACGGTGAGGAAAGTTAATATACACTATACATGTAAAGAATGTACACTATAAGGATAAAACTACTTTACTACATCACCTAACTTTTCCAGCCAGATGTTGTTCTAGTACCCAATTTCCCAAACCATGTAGTGAGTTAAAGTAGAGATACAGTACCGTAATTTCCGGACTATAAAGCGCACCCATATATAAGCCGCACCCACTGAATTTGACAAAGATTTTTATTTTGAACATAAATATGCCGCACCTGTCTATAAGCCGCAGTCTACATTGAAACTAATGAACTTTACACAGACTTTAACGAAAGACAGTGTCTGTTACACGGCTTGTATCTAAACAGTAGCCTACCAAGAAAGTCATTGTTCATTGTCTTCCTCCTTCCTTTCACAACAATTTCTCTCGGGAGTTTATCTTTTGGCATCGTCGTGCGTTTAAAAATCACCATCGGTGAAGCTTTTCTCCCGATGCTGTGCAGCTCAGAACACAGGTGAAGTGCGTTTTTTCATGCCCGGTTATTTTCAGCGTGACGAATGATTCGCATTTCCTGTTGACAGTCCGAGTGAGCGGCAGGTCAAACGTCAGAGGAACATCATCCATATTTATGATGTGGTGCGGCCCGATTCAGTGGGAGCGCGTCTGATTTAATATAAAGAGTTTCATTGGTTCACCTGAACCCGTTCCACAATTTCATTGGTCTAAACTTATGGGCTCAGTTTTTTGGCTTGAAGCTTGTGACCCGGGAAAAACCCAGGAAAAATCCATAAATTAGCCGCTTCATTGTTTAAGCCGCGGGGTTCAAAGCGTGGGAAAAAAGTAGCGGCTTATAGTCCGGAAAATACGGTAAGTAAAATGTGACTCCAGTAAAAGTAAGTGTCCTTTTAAACTTTCACTTGAGTAAAAGTACAAAAGTATTTATCTTTAAATGTACTTAAGTATCCAAAATGATTTATTTTGACTATAATGTTCCTATTATCATTTTTAGCTTTACTTAATCAACTCAGTTTATGTGAAAAGACTCGAATGTGACTTTCAGCACACTGATCTATTAATAGAATGATATTAATGACTCAAACACTGATTGATATCTAATAAAATTATCACGAGCCCAAAACCTTCTTTTCAACTACAGTGGAACCTCGGGTTACGAACGCCCCGGCATACGTATAATTCAGGTTACGAATCGCAGTTCATCAAAATGTTTGCCCCTGGTTACGAACAAAATTTTGGGATACGAACGTCGTGCACCAAAAAATCGCAGGCAAGTTGGTTCTTTTCGTATCGCCACCCACGCTCTCCCACGCAGCTCGTCGCATCAGTTAGCGTCCTGTGTACCTAGCGAGAGCATTGTCTCAGCGTTCGTGTTAACACTGTATCTTTATTTCGTTAATATTCATTAATATTCTATATAATAATATATAAATAATATAATATAATATAATAAGATTCTCCTTCCAAACAATAACTCTCCCTGATCCCCCTTTTACGAACGTCGTCTCCATCATGCCAGCAGCGAGTCTTCTCAAAGGTAAAGTACCCAGTAAAGATAATGTTTTCCTCTTTTATATGTTTTTATATGCTATGATTTCAATATAACATGTTAAAAGTAAATAATATTAGTGAATATTGGCTTTATTTTTATTTTTAAAGTAATATTTTTGGTTGTCCAGAACGAATTAATGAAGTTTCTGTTCATTCTTATGGGGAAATCCGTATCGGGATACAAACTTTTTAGGTTACGAATAAAGTACCGGAACGAATTAAATTCGTAACCCGAGGTTCCACTGTACTTCAAAAAAGTCATGCAAATAAGGTCACGTGTGTTGAGGCGAGTTTGGAGTTTCATCATTTATTCGTCTCTAAATGTTCTGGTTGCTGTAGAACTCATGCTGAACTGTATGTTGGTGATAAGTAGATACCACCAAGCACCAATCAAAACAAGTTCAAAACAGAACAAACTTTCTTTCGGCTTCTCCCATTAGGGGTCGCCACAGCGGACCAGCCGCATGTTTGATTTGGCACATGTTTTTACGCTGGATGCCCTTCCTAATGCAACCCTCCCCATTTATCCGGGCTTGGGACCGGCACTAAGGCTTGTGCAACCCTAATGGCTGGGGTTGGTTCCCTGACCGGGGATTAAACCCGGGCCGGAGCGGTGAGAGCGTCGCATCCTAACCACTAGACCACCAGGGACCCTAAGTTCAAAATAGAATGTGCGCTCAAAATATTTTACCTTGAAATGTAGTGACGTAAAAGTAAAAGTCTCAAATTTAAATACTTCAGTAAAAAACAGATATGCAAAAAATCTACTTAAGTACAGTAATAAATTACATTTACTTCCTTACTGTTCACCCCTGAAAACTGGCACCACAAAGTCAGAGGCAAACAATTGTACAAGTCTTTGGATGCAGTAGCAATAATTTTCCCTTCACTTGAACCAGGTGGTCCAAACCCGTTTCAAACTTTATCTCCTGTGACCATGAAGATCTGCTTAACATGGGTTGCAGTGGAAGATCTCCTGCTATAGAGCTCCAACCCTGTTGAACACCTTTGGGATGAATGTGAATGCTGACTGCACCCCAGGCCTCCTCACCTTCTCACCTACATCAGTACCTGACTTTACTAACACCCTTGTAGCACAAATCTCCAAAATCTTTTGAAACATCTTCCCAGAAGAGTGGAGGTTATTATAAGAACAACATTTGTCCATGCAGCGTTTTGGGGAGATCATTACCCAGTAATCATTCAGTGAATTAAAAGGGGATTAAACTTGGATGGATGGATGGATGGATGGATGGATGGATGGATGACATGAGCATTACAGCAAAGTAAAATTAAGAAGCTGGTACAGTGAAACAGAGAGGGTTAAGGCCCTTGCTCAATAGCCCAAAAGTGGCAACTCGGTGGTGCTCGGTGGTGCTTGAACCCCCAACCTTATGATCATTACCCCCTTACCATTGAGCTTTCTCCTCCCAAATAGAGGAAAAGTTCAGGGTGTGAATATTTGTATATGGCACTGCACTAGTTAGTCATTTGTAAGGCTAAGCTGCTAATGAATGAGTCCTCAACATCCATTTGCTCACACAAGTGCTCCTTCATGGGATGCTCAGATTTGTGTTTTTTTCCTGCTTTATTGATGTATTTCGTGCTTTTTTTTTCCCAAAACCTCACTACTTACCACCTTTTTATTAACAAGCACTCAGGAAACCTGGTACATTAGGTGAAGCACTCTTCAGCTCTAAATACAACACACTGAATTGTTTTTGATGAGAGAAAATTGTGAAGTCGAAGGCACATTTTCAAGGACAGCAAACTTCATATGCATATCCTTCAAACTTTGACGAGATACAATAGCCTTGTGAAAGTTCAGAACATTATACCACATTATCGTTTTGCACCATGAATTCTGAGAATGAATTCTGGTTTAATTTCGACTTCTTCAGCTCAGAAGTGTCTGCTCAGCCTGGACAAGTTACTCATGATGTCAGAATAATCGATAACCATCTCTTTTCTGTAATGTGATATATTTATGAGTGAAAACTGTAGATTTATGCCTTGGGACTTGACAGTTGAGTCTATTAATAGAGGGAAAGAACAACACAGACAATGATTTTATTAGTGATGGGCTGTGCGTTTCACACCTAGATCTTCACTGGTGTCCTACCTGAATCAACCCACCTTTTAATACCATCATGATGATGCCACGGCTGTAGAAACCATCAATATTATAGAGAGATGCAGTATAACAGAGAGCTGCATCACAGACAGGAATCTCATACAGTGAGAATGAAAGTCATTACTAAAGCAAGAAACCCAATGAACACAATTCAACATGTCTCCTTTCACTGTAGCCACAACTGCACCACCCGCACACATCATCTCTACTGTAGCAGAAGCATCGATATTCACCTCATAAAATTACCTCGGGGTTTCCGTGAATCTTCGTGCATTTTTTATTGTGAAAAAGAAAAACAAAAAACACAGCTATTAATCCACATGAATATATATTGAGCTCGTCTAGTTTGCTACAGATGCGGTTTGCGAGCTCTGACTAGTGCACTTTCTGACTATCCAATCAAAGGACGTGGAAATTCAGATGTTATTGTACACCTGCTAGAGGGCCTCAGATAGATTCCTTTGACCCTTTGAACGCGTGATGTGACGGCTGAAATTCGTTTGAATAGGAACCCTTACCTAAACTTACACTCAGTTGCACTGCTTCTGGGATTAAAGCTATAAAATAAAGAGAATAGACTATTGAAATAATTGAATACATATTTATGGACAAAAATATATTAAAATGTAAGCCAGTGATTCTGATAGTGTTTAGGCCAGCAGAGAAGATCTTGCTGGCCCAACACTTGCTGGCTCAACACTGAATTTTATTGTTATTAATCAGCATTGATTATGTTAAAATCAGTGATTATTATTTGATTTCTAAAAGACAGGAGGTGGAGCTGGAAATAGCAGAGCCGAAGATGTTGAGATTTTCATTGGGAATAATGACGATGGACAGGATTAGAAATGAGTTTATTAGAGGGACAGCGCATGTAGGACATTTTGGAGACAAGGTGAGGGAGGCGAGATTGAGATGGTTTGGACATGTGCAGAGGAGGGACATGGGGTATAGCCACCAGGAAGGAGGAAAAGAGGAAAACCAAGGAGGAGGTTTATGGATGTGGTGAGGGAAGACATGCAGGCATTTGGTTTGACAGGGGGGTATGGAGACGGATTATCTGCTGTGGAGACCCCTAATGGGAGAAGCCGAAAGAAGAAGAGGATTGATTATTATTTGATTTGTTCCCAAGTGTGTGCTCATGTAAACAGAAATAGTATTTTTTTTAAGTAAAATACACATATGGACAAAAGTATTAGGACACCTGACACCAGCCATATGTGTTTCTTCTCCAAACTGTAACCAATAAGTTGGAGGCTCTTTCCTTCAGTTGAATTAGTGAACTTAAACTTGTCACTTAAAATTTTCCTTCACTTGACCCCAAACCTGTTCCAACATGACAATGCCCCTGTGCACAAAGCGAGCTCCATAAAGATATGGTTTATGTGACAGAGTGACCTGTCCCGGTTTGGAGTCGTGGCACAGCATATATTTACGCTTTTGTGGTGATATGGGTACACGCGTGCTATTAGCACATCGGTTTTCATACATGCATCCACTTCCTCGCAATTTTTCATCACTGACAGTATCTCACATTGCACACATCTAAACACACACACACACACCCAGTTTGCTGCCGTTTTAATGTTTTATTCACGATAGAGGTCAATGCCTCATATAGCTATTCAGGCTATAAGCTATATAGCGTAAGGCTTGTTATATCAGTGAACTCTAATGAGAGACATGAAGCTTCTCCTTATTTTTCATATTCACTTATATTTTCAGCTTTCATTTCAATTTACATTTTTTGCAGCTTAAAAAGAAAACACAACACGTTATATTAAATATATTATGAATAAAGATCTGTATCAGCAGCTTTTTTCCCTCTTTTCATATACGAGGTGGTATCAAAATGTTTTTGGTGCAAACTGGTGCTATTCTGACCACAAGCGTTACCAAGTCTGCGATTTCTTCACGGACAGTTAGACCAAAGAGCAAACGTGATGTTCTGTGTGAAACTGGGCAAATCTGCGACAAAGACTCGACGAACGTTTGACATACGGCGCCGCTGCAACGAGTCGTTTGAGCGGCTTCAAGAGCGGAAGAACATCGCAGAAAGACGACGAGAGATTAGGAAGTCCTTCAACGAGCCCGAAAATGTCGAAACCATTTGGCAACTTGTGCATGATGATTGTCGGAGAACAGTCCACATGATCTCACTTCCGCACTCGCCTTGATCTTTGCCCTCTTCCCGAAGATGAAGATCCAGCTCAAAGGTCGCTGTTTTAACACCATTGCAGAGATCCACAAGGTGGAGGTTGGTAGTCCTCGACGTACAATATGGATGCTTTTGAGACATTACCTAACCTACCCAGGAGTCTTAAAGAATGATGATCGGTATGGGGTAGTATACTGTAATTTGTTACTGTATTCTCAAATTATATTTTTTCCTAGATGTTCTGCAAAAGTTATACAAACGAGACTGAAAATAATTTTACATTTGTGTGTTATCTATTTGTTGTGTACATTTAACATTGTCATTATCCTGAATCAAATTTTTGCGTACTGTATATGGACAAACGTTTTGACCAATAGATATAGATATACATCTTCTTTTGAATATCCCATTCCACATTTAATCCCCATTTTCTGTTATAATAACCTCCACTCTGCTGTGAAGATGTTTTGTTAGATTTTGGAGTGTGCTTGTCGAGATTTGTTCTCATTATGCTCAGGTACTATGTACTGTAGGTGAGGTGAGGATGCCTGGAGTTGAGTCAGAGCTTTAATTCATCTCAAAGGTTTTCAAGAGGGTTGAGGTCAGGGCTCTATAGCAGGAGATCTTCCACTCCAAATCAGGTAAAGCACATCTTCATGGAGCTGACTTGCACAGGAGCATTGTCATGCTGGAAAAGGTTTGGGTCTCCTAGTTCAAGTAAAGGGAACATTTCATGCTGCACATCCAAAGACATCCTATACAGTTGTGTGTCCAACTTTGTGGTAACAGTTTGAGGAGACAGTGCATATGGCTGACAGAATTGGGTGTCCCAATACTGTCGATCATATAGTGTATAGTTTTGGAAACTTATTTGAGGTAATTCCACTACCTATAAAACCGGATCTTGGCAACCATGAACTGTTCTTAAAATTTCAAAACCAGCAGACTTGCTATTTACATTCAAAACTAGCGAGTGTGTGTAAAAGCCTAACGCACCCTTATCACTATGGAGAACAGTATGAATATAAATATTCTATATAGGTTTTTCTTCAACACTCTTTTGACTTCTTCATTAAGGATAAAATATTAGGTATCAAAGATTAATTTAAAATTGGTATTAATAATTTTTTTCTCTAAAGCTGTGCAAAAGGCGGCAGCACGTCTTCTCTCCAACACCTCAAAACGCTCACACATCACCCCTGTCCTCCGCTCGCTTCACTGGCTTCCGGTGCGGTATAGGGTGGAGTATAAGGTCCTGTTGTTCGTGTTCAAGGCCATCAATGGTCTTGCCCTGGCCTACCTCGCCGAATTAATAACAGTCTACCAACCAGCCAGAACTCTCCGTTCCTCTGGACTTACCTCTCTGGTCACTCCTAAGTACAGATGTAAAAAGTTTGGAGGCCGGTCATTTGCCGTCCAGGGACCAAAGCTATGGAACGCACTTCCAGCACACATACGATCCGTCACTGTGCTGAGTGTTTTTAAATCGCAGTTGAAAACCTATTTATTCATACAAGCTTTTAACACGTAGCCCTGTTTCAACTGCTATTTTACATATATATTGTGTTCTTATATTTTTATATTTTTATATTTCTTATATTTTTTATTGTCTATTGTCTATTTGTTATTTTTATTTTTACTGGAAAGTGCCTTGTGCTCCTTTTGGTTGCTGTAAGACGCTCTAAAAATAAAGCTTGATTTGATTTGATTTGATTTATACAAACACAATTCAATTGAATATTTAACTAGCTTTTGCATATTTTTTGCTAGTTATGGGGAATTTTTTGCTAGATAATGGTGACCTAGTTAGCTTAGGCTGATTTCTTTCGAGCTAAAGGTAACATTACTAGCTATGAGTTAATTTCTGCTAGCTAAGGGTGATGTCTTGCTAGCTTAGGGAAACTAATTGCTAGCTAAGGGTGACTTCTGCCTTCGCTCTCTATGTGCATCAGTGAGCCTCAGCCGCCCATGACCCTGTCACCGGTTCACCTCTGTTCCTTCCTTGGACCACTTTTGATAGATTCTGACCCATTTTTCCTGCTTCTTATATATCAACTTTGAGGACAAAATGTTTACTTGCTGCCTAATACTGTATATCCCACTCACTAACAGGTGCCATGATGAAGATATAATGCATCTGTTTTTTGAAGCCAACTTCTGCACCTGACCCATAGTACAAGGACTTAACTTCTTTGATGGACCATTACGAGGTCTGTTCTGAGTGGAACCCGTCTTGGAAAACCTCTGTATGACCCTGACCACTGTACTGTAACTCAGTTTGAAAGTGTTCCTTATCTTCTTACAGCCTCTGCATCTTTGTGGTGAGCAACAATTCTAATTCTCAAATTCTCAGAGAGTCTTTATCATTAGGTGCCATGTAGAACATCCAGTAGTCAGTATTAGAGAGAATTGTACTCAAAGCACCACATTTTAACTGCTCTAATACAAGATACACAAATTTGTATGGTCCTGTCAAGCAGACAAAAAAACATGAACATGAATAGGACATGTGGCTTTGCATGATTACACAACGTACAGCTGTTATCACTTAGGGTGTACTCACTTTTGTTGGCCGTTACCAGCGGATTTCATCTTGGAACTCTGCCATGCAGACCATTTTTGCCCAGTCTCTTTCTTATGGCGGAGTCACGAACGCTGACCTTGACTAAGGCAAGTGAGGCCTGCAGTTCTTTGGATGTTGTTATGGGGTCTTTTGTGACTCCTGGATGAGTTGTCGCTGTGCTCTTGGGGTCATTTTGGTCAGCCAGCCACTCCTGAGAAGGTTCTCCACTGTTCCATGTTTTTGCCGTTTGTAAATAATGGCCGTGGAGTCCCAAAGCTTTAGAAATGGCTTTATAACCTTTTCCAGACTGATAGATCTCAATTACTCACTTTCTCATTTGTTTCTGAATTTCTTTGGATCTCGGCGTGTTTTCGGGGGTGGTGGTGTACAATGAGAGTGTAGAGAACACAGGATATGTACATTTACAATATGGAATATGTGCATTGTATGCAAAGTTATACACAGTCTATATTAAAATATAGAAATGATATAAATATATCAAGATAATCTAGGATATACTTTGAATTTTAGAATTTGTACTTTTGAATTTTATCTGTCTTGTTGATCGATACATCAATTCATGTTGCATATTTATTATCTTCGGTCGCAAGACTGTGACAACATGACAATGACCAAAGAAACTGTTCAGATTGTTTGGCTATGTTTCTCCTCGGACAGGTCAAAATAGTACAATGTAAATAAATTACAGATTATTGGTGGTTTAATGAACTAAGTATTCAGTATTAGCATTAAGGATTAAGTTTGTTATAATGGATCCTTTCTTCTACAGCTTTAAATGCATTCGAACATCAATTAACACACAGACACATATTTTAGGTACTGTATTGGTATTTATTTATATTAAATTAAAAATATACTTTTGACAGGTTCATGTAACAAAACTTTTTTTTTTTCAGTGGAAAGGGGGGATCTGTGAAGAGCATGGAGTCAGCAGGAACCCAACCTCCTACTGCGCTCTGTAGTGCCTCTCGTCTCAACAAGAAAGAAAAAATTTATTAAAGAAAAAAAACAAAAAAGACGAGAATTTGCTCTGACAAGCCATCAGTCAAAGCACGGGGCGGCGAAATGAGCCGTCCGATCAATTATTCAATTTGTCAAAGTGGATAATACATAACGACAGATTAATCTCACGGAGAAACACCATTAGGAGGGCAATTAACGAGACCGCATCAGAGCCATGACTCACATGGAGAAGTTGTCCAGTATGGGAGTCTTAAAGTCATACTGAATAGGTCAAACTTCTTCGATTCACACTGACCATATGGAGGCTTCCATGGAGTCTTGTATGTGTTTTTGTTGTCGTTTTTTTAATACTTAATCTGCACTAGAAAGTTTGATCACTACGGCCTTAACTGGAGGAACGATTTTAAATATTAATCGAGTAAAAACCTGATGCTTTAAAGAAAAGTCACACCAAATGGGAAATATCCAGTATTGCAAGAAAGCTGCAGACTTCCTCCACAGCACTATTCTGTACAAAAGATAAAAATAAGGATGCAAGTGAGGTTATATCTGACAGAACGAAGGAAATCGAAGGAAATCCTACCACTCCACTTTGAGCAAGATCAAAGATTAAGGAACACAAGGTCCACCAAGCTTGGGCTAAATACAGACACAAGGATCACATCAGGGTGGTATTTAAAAAATAATGATAATAAAATTTAAATAAAATTTAAAAAATACAAAGAAAAAAATCCCTGCAAGCTCTACGAACAAAATAAGTGCTGCTCAAATTACATATATATATATATATATATATATATATATATACACGTATATAAATCAAATAACCAACCCCACTCCCTTCCCCACAAATACACGCAATGTGGTTAATGGAAACCAAGTGATAAAAAAAAAAAAAAAATCATCATATTAATAATAATAATAAAATCTGAACAGTCGAAAGGAGAATGGGTACCATCTATTTACAAATTCACCTGGCCAGTTCAACAATCTATAAAAATACTATTCACATTTTTTTCGGTTAACAGTAGTAAAATCACGAGGAACGACCATTGTAAAGTGTTTTTTTTTTTTTTTTTTTTTTTTATGATTATTGTAATTATTTTGCAGATAAGGAAGATGTTGCCTTCCCTTCACTGGGTGAATATAAAACGGATGATGGATATGTAAACTGTGCTTTCTCTCTCTGCCTTTTTTCTTTCTTTCCTTCTTTCTCTGGACTTTCCGGACGTAAAAGAAATATATGACTTTAGATATATGCGAAAGACATTAAAAGATAAACCACTGCCCAAAACACAAACCCTATACTTCTCCCCTTTCCCATATTAAAATATCAATATCGCTGCAAGATACCACGCCTTTCAAAAGTGTGGAAACACCTAGACTTTTGTGGTTTTTCAAACACATGCATGTTCCTTTTTTTTTGTGAAATAAACTCGCCAAAAGGCAAAAACATACACAAGAATTGGACAGTGAATGACTGGTAGAAAGTTTTGTTGAGGGCATATTTGACATTTTGGTCTCTAACAGCAGAACTTGTGTAAGATGGACAACAGAAGAAAAAATGTTAGCAGACTGCCCTCACCACCACAGTCAAACATGGAGGTGGAAGCCTAATGGTTTGGGGATGTTTTGGAGCAGGGAAAGTTGGAGATTTATTTCAAAAAGGGAAAGGAATCCTAAACCAACATGGCTCCCATTCCATACTTCAACACCATACAGTTATGTCTGGCCTGGGGCTCATTGGAACCGAAGCGATCATGTTCTGTCAGCATTATTTAAAGAGCAAAGAGTCATCTGGGGTGATATCTATCATGGAACGGCCCAGTACCCACACCTAAATCCTATTGAACTGCTCCGGGATGAACTGGATCACAAGAAAGAAAGGAATCTCCAAGTTTTACAAGAAGCATGGCAAAATATTTTAGCTGAAGGTTTGGAGAAACAAATTCTCCGAATGCCGACAAAGCATTAAAGATGTTATACATGTTGAGGGAGGATTTTTCAATGTAAACAAAGTCCAAAATCTGGACAAATTTTTCAGTATATTTAGTTGGTCAAATGAAATATTCATACCATAAATGACCTTTTGTTTCATAAACAAAATAAATATGCATGTGTTTCTTAAAAACCTTAAAAGACTAGATGTTTCCTCACTTTTAACAGACACTGTATAAAATAGTACTTTTAATAATTATTCAATAATGAATATTTGATTATTACTAGATTTCATACCTCTGATTTAATCTCTATCTTTCTGCTTGTCCAACTGCTTATATCATTTGATTATGTACTTTTGTGAGTGAAGTGTTCTCCGTAATTAACAAGCAGTGTACCTACAGGTGTTACCTTCAAGCATAAAACAAGAAAAAAAAAAAAAAAAAAAAAAAAACCTTCACATTATGTTCATCTCCCATTAACAGGAAACCTCCAGATATTTACAAATGGGTCACATTTCAAAAGGTTTGCTTGCACATAATTAAAAAAACAAAGCAAAAAAAAAAACCATGAGGTTATTGAGATATACGTATTTATAATCAAGAGTTTGTGAGTGTTCTTCCCTTCCGTTATATGTGTGGCAGCAGGGGAAAACCCGCCATGAAAGTGGTCAAGATCAGAGTTAAGATGTTGGAGTTTGGATGGGAAGGTTATGAGATCAAATCCCAGCATCACCAGGGTGCCATTGCTGGGCCTTTGAGCAAGGCCCTTAAGTCTCAACTGCTGATGTCTCTACTGAGGTAATTGTAAGTCGCTCTGGATAAGAGTGTCTATTAAATGCGATAAATATAAAGTAAAAGTAGCTGTGGCAAAATTCAAGGAAATAACAGCTACCAGTTGTTTGCCAGTGATGTACACTTTGGCATAAATAAGTTATATAATTATAGTTAAATGTGGACAATATTATAATTATAAGTGATTATTATTAAGTTTGGATCTTGGTTCTTGCCTAAAATCCTGCTAGCTAAGGTGATGTCTTGCTATTTAGGACTAATTTCTTGCTAGGTTAGTCTGATTTCCTGTTAGCTAAGATGATTTCTTGCTAGTTAAGGCAAATTCCTTGCTAGCTAATGGTGATTTCATGCTAGTTCAGAGTTTGTTTGTTTTTTTCAGAGTAACTTCTCGTTAGCTGAGACTGATGCCTGTTAAGGTGGTTTGTGACATTGTCCATTTTTATCAGTTCTAGACAAAATCTCATCAGAAGGTCAGGAGTTCAAATTTAAGAACCACCAAGCTGGGCCCTTGAGCAAGGCCTTTAACCACCAACTGTTTAGTGAATAATTGAGATAATTCTAAGTCGCTGTAAATGCTATAAATGCCATTTCTTGGCAGCTAAGATTCATTTCTTGCCGGCTAAGCAGGATTTCTTGCTAGGTAAGGATATTTTTTGTGAGCTAATAATAATGACTTTTTAAGAGCAAGTTCTTGATCGCTGAAGGTGAATCCTTTTGCTAGGAAATTGCTTTGATCAAGTTGGATAAATTTTATACTGTATAAAAATGAACATTAGCTTGATTCATTTAATATGCAGTTAGAATTTGTTTTCAGTGCTCCTGAGCCTACAATGTCAAATCATCATCCAAAGAAGTGTGCACACTCTCTGCACAGACAACAGCCAATAACGGTTTAAACGTCACGTTAAAGAAATGATAAACGAGGAATATGCTCAATGTTTACTCAAGAAACTACTGAATCATGTGTGATAAGACTAATACTAATGAAGATCCTGGTAATTAAGTTATTCATATTTTAAGCAGTAATGCTCTGCCTCCAGATGAAGAAATAGTTAGGAATGTAGAGACACACAGGGGTCTTTCAGTAAAGTTAGAATGAAGTGAGTTCATTGAAATGAGTTTTGTAACCATGTCACCAGTCTTCCCAGGCTGCCACACAAACCATGTTTTAGTTTTGAGTCCCCTAGCTTTAAGGTTTTTATAGAAGTTTGTTTCTCCTTCAGTGTTTTGGTCTAGACATTCTTGGAGATGTCCCAGTGTTTGCTAAATCAACACACTCCAAGGACTCCCTCCTCTATAGCTGCTGTAAATGTAATACATGGTACAAAGCATTTCAGTGATTTGTGAAATGTGACGTGGGAAAAAAAAGTGCCTAGCTTTAATATATGCCTATAACTATAAATAATAAGTAAAGGAACTTTAACCTTTTAGCTTTTTTACTTATTTAATCATCTATATGCTTGGATCACATTTTCCCTTAAATTTGATTAACTATAACCCTTAACATGTTCAGAAGTAGCATCTTCATCCATCTTAGATGTTCCCATCACATCCCATTTATGAGAAGATTAACCCCTTTCAGCTCAGTTCAGTTCCCTAGCAGTAATTATGCACATAACTAGAGTAGTCATCTGGCCTTGGTTCAGCTTGGCACGGTCCATGGTCATTACATTAAGCTATTGACATGAGCTGAAAAAAAAACTAACAGATTCACCTATCAGATTTATCCTGCACTGGTTATTTATATCTGTTTTAGATGTTCGTTATAGAATAATTAAAAAAATAATCTATTTCGACCTAAATCAGATACCTTTGGGATATGTAGTACAGCAAGTTGGTGTTTGTTTGTTTTTAAAAAAAAAAAAAATTTTCACCCGGAGATCAACGAAATGACTTTTTAAAGCAAACAATAGTGAATTAAAAAAGAATTATACACTTTATAGACACAAGCTTGTGGATACCTGACCATGTGCTTTTTCAACAATAATAATCTCCACTCTTCTGGGAAGATTTTAGATTTTGGAGAGTGGATGTGGAGATTTGTGCTCAGTAGTAAAGTCAGATACTGATGTAGCAGAGGTGGGAAAGTATCCTTGGGTGAAGTCAGAGCTCCATTTTATCTTAAAGGTGTTCAATCCACACCAACTCAAGTAAATCATACCTTCACAGAGCTTTTGCTGGAACAGGATTGGAACTCCTAGTTGACGTGAAGGGAAAATTTTATGCTTCTGCATCCAAAGACATCTTAAAGATGTATTTAAGAAAAGAAGAAAGAACTAATATGGTTGGAAAACAAGTAGGTGGTAGCCTAGTGGCTAAGGCATTGGACTTTGGATCAGAAGGTCATGAGTTCCAATCCCAGCCACCCCAAGTTGCCACTCCTGAGGCTCTGAGCAAGGCCCTTAACCCCATATCTGCTCAGTTTTATGAATTAGATAAATGTTATTCACTCTGGATAAGGGCACTGATCAAATGCTGCAAACGAAAAGTCAGGTGTCCCGTTACTTTTGTTTATAGAGTATATATACTGTATTTATAAATGGTACAGTATGCAATTAGTGCCGATTTCAGTTCCACTTTAGGGACTAGCCAGAATTGATGACACACACAAACACACATACAGGAAGAATGAAAACGTACTGAAAACCCCTTCAGCTACATCATCAGTGTGTTAAGCCTAAAGTGGTCTTAAGAGAAATGTCAATAAAACCCAACTTAAAAAAAAAAACAAATTCTCTTGAACTGTAGTTAATCTGTGGGTAAAAAAACATTGGTACCAGATCTTAAAACCTTTATATAATATTGAAACGAAATTGTAGCCAAGTTACAAAGCACAACCCACACAAAGCTGGCTGGCTTTCTTTTTACTAGTACGACAAAATGAATCAAATGGATGAGTCAAATATTTATCAGTCTTAGCGTTTGGAAAGAGAGAGAGAGACATTATTTGACAGTGCCAGACCATTAAGTGCTTTTAAAACCTACAAAGGAGACAAGCCAGGGGCCCTCCATTAGCAGCAAACATAATGCCTGGCAGTGTTCAAATCTACACATCATCCTGGCCTTGGATACTTGGTCAAACATGACCTCTCTGGCTGTGTGACATTTTTCAATTTGTTCTCCAACGTTATGGGAAACAATATCTTATAATACAAACCTAGAAAGTTGCAGGAAGTGCAACTTTAGTATTTTCATGTTTCTGAAGACATGTCCAAAGGGAGAAAACCAATACCAAGAACATAAGTCTCTGGCCCAGTTGTTGAATATTAGTTTTTTTTTTCCTATTTGGCACAAGGACTTTTTTTGGCCACTTGTTCCTCCTGATGCTCTTCTGCTTCACTATTAATTGTGCCAGCTCAAGCGTTTCCTATCGGCAGCAAGACCCAGTGTACCACTTGCTGTCCCTTGTTTGATGGAATATCACCCCTCTTATCTCAAACTGTAGTGTTCCAGCCAGCAACAAAAGGTCAGTTTTGGCCAAGAGGTTTGTATCGCCCATTCTCGATATGCCTCAGTCATTATTATCAGGCATTTAAGATTTGTGCAGTCTATATAGTGTTTTTTATTACCTCTGTGGGTGCAGTCCATTATCACAACTGGTGCTTTGTTGTGTGACAACTGCTGCTGTGTGATTGGGGGGAAAAAATCAATTCTGGCTGGATGGACAAAGAAAAAAAAAAACCTGCAGCAGACTATTGAACACATCTTCATTTATGAACAATAGACTCTGCAGGAGCCATACGATCTTCTCTGTATCACGCCATCGTTTCCAATGTGTATGTGTGCTTGAGACATACAGGGTTTGCACTGGCACTTTATGGTCCCGTCATTAGTTCATCGGACATTTAGGGTGATGAATTATTTACTTAAGAAAGGCAGTGACTATAGGGAAATAAATGGAACGATGAAGATGACCCTTTCCCAACACCCGACTGTGTTTTTGATGAATTTAGGGAGTAATTACTAGGGTTGTAGCAATGCACAAAAAGGGCTGACTTGCTTGCTGCTGTTGTAGTTTCAGTATCATTAAAAATGTCCACAGTGTGGCAGTAGATTTGTAGTCAAAGAACCATTTGTAAATGTTCACTTGCCTACCAGGCCTCAATAGTGTCTCCAGACCAATTTCAGCATGATGCAAGTAGACAATCTGGCGTTGCAGAGGAAAGGTGTATCTCTTGCCAAGGGAATACAAAGTCCATGTTGCCAACATCACCGTGGCAAGTGTTTGTGATGAGAAAAACAAGGAGGAGGATTGACTGACATGGTTGTCTTTCATCTGTCTTGTTTAGAGAAACACCATCTGGATGCTAATTAAGCATGAAATACAGTCAGGAGTGGAGGAGAGGAGGGGAAGGGAGGAGGACTGGTACTGGTGTAAGATCCAGGGCGAGAAGAAAACGTGAAATGCCTCCTTCCTCTGATTCTCCCTTTAGTTTCCGCTTTCTTTCTTTTGCCCTCTTGGGGTTACACCACTGTGTTCCTCTGGCGGTAGGGTGGCGGTGGAAGAACGGTGCCTGTTTTCAGGGCGTACTCTGTCAGGTACTCCTGGTTTTCAGCTACGGCAGGCCGAATGCGTCCATTCTGCCTGTAGAAGAAGCGTGTGCTGCAGTCCTGCAAGACCTCTTGCCCATGTAGTGTTGCCTTGGGTGGAAGACTGTGCTGCCAGTATTCAGGGTTGTCAAAGGTCTTTTTGGGTTTTTTGTCCGCTACAACTGTGCCAGTGTGAGCAGGGTGAAGGGTATGTGATGCATGGAGGGTGTGGCCTGAAAGTGAAGGATGGAGAGCGTGGCCTGAAAGGGTGGGTATACCAGACTGAGTGGAGTAAATGGTCTGTGCCGGGATGTGGCCATGCCCTGACGGGGCACTATGGGATGGGTGACTTTTCTGGGCCACATTTTGGCCACTGGCCATACCAGGGTTACCCAATGCCACCGTTGTATGAGCCACAGGAATTCCATTCTTACGCAGGGTTTCTGAATTCTTCTCTCCAGAGTTGTGGAAGGTGTTGAGATACAGTGGATCGTTAACATATTCATCCTCCAGCTTAGGTTGGCCATTGGAGCTCGAATGGTGGCCTTGTTCTAGATTATGAACTTCTCCGTTTCTACGGCGTGTCACAAACGGGTTCTCCTCGACAGGGTTGAGATAATCTACCAGAAGAAAAGAGATGAGAACAAAAGAGTTCGATGAAAAAAGAATCCAAAAGTTACGGCGATATCAAACATTTATCTTTCACATATTTTCCTCCCACACACTGCCTAATGTTTATGCTGTGGGCTTTATATCTGATCTTTATGACATCAATCCCAGTCGTAAGACATGAATTATCGAACTCGAGCACCTCTCCCGGTTTCCAGAATAACCTTGAACTGAAAAACAGACAGTACCTAAAAATTGTTAACTAGCAAAAATGTCAAAAATAAATAGCACATATCATGAGCCAGGCATTGCAATCACTGTAGAATAATATTCAGTTTTTATATAGATATTATTTTGATAAGTGAAAAATTCTAAATTGTTAATCTGGTAATCCAAATCTCAAAGATAGACTTGACACAATTCATTAATGAAAATTTAAATAATTACCACAATATTCAGTTTACGTTAGCTAAGAAGAAGAACCTTTATTAAATTATTTTCTTTGCATATCCCAAAGATGTTAGGAAGCTGGGGTCAGAATGCAGTGTCAGCCATAATACAGCACCCCTGGAGTACATAGGGTAAAGGGCCTTGCTCAAGGGCCCAAGAGTGCCAGCTTGGTGATACCAGGGCTTAAACCCCCAACCTACAGATCAGTAAACCCAGATCCTTAACCACTGAGCTACCGCCTCCCCCTTAAGCTTCTTTCAATTTATTTTTATTAATTGTTATTCATTTTAACAATAGACTTTTCCTCAAAGCAGCTTTACAGACCTAAAGAGCCAATAAAATAATGTATAAGTGAGCCAGTGGTGACTGTGGCAAGGAAAAACTCCCTGAGATGGCATGAGGAAGAAACCTTGAGACAAAACAGACTCAAAAGAGAACCCCTCCTCATCCTTAACACCAAATGTCCATTTATCACAGTTCCAAAGCCTCATGGTTAACAGACAAAAAGTGGCATGGAAAAGGGACGGAGCCGAGCTTTGCTTTAGCTAAGTGCAAAAGGGCATTTCTTAAAAAAAAGAAACCTTATACAAAACCATGAAATCCTTTTCTTCACATATCTCAGGTTGTTGAGAAGTTGAGGTCAAACTCAGGGTTAGCTATTGAATGGCAGATGAATTTGGCCTTAGGGCTTTTTAGTACTAAACCTTTTGATTTGTCACAAAGAACCTTAACCATTGTGCTATCATTGGTTAGGGGATGCTGGGGTCAGAGTGCAAGGTCAACTATCATATGCAAATACGATTAAACGACCCAACTGTTGCACATTGGCAACGCTGGGACTTGAATCCTCAAGTCTCTGATCAGCAACTCAGCATGTGAGCATTGGATATTAAGTGATATTTTAAGTCAGGGTTTCTGCAGGTTTCACTTAGTCAAATTTATGACTTTTTAAGACTTTTTTAACACCATTAAGAATTATATTTAAGACCTATATCACATTACAAAAACACACACAGATATGTTGTAAGCAACCGGCCTTATCAAAAAACGAATTTTTTCAAGGCCAAGGATCACTACAGTTGTTCAAAAATAAAATCCGTTTAACGTCTGTAATACAATCCACAATAATTGTGAGATTTGCACCAATAACAGAAAACTGTTGCATGTTGATCTCATTTGTAGTTGTAATACAGCAAATTATGTTTGAACTAGCGAAAGAAAGAAATAAACACCAAGGAAACAAACAAAAAAATTCAAATTTTGTACTTGCAAATTTGCAAAAAAATTGGAAATTTAAGACCTGTTTAAAATTAATAAAAAAAAATAGAACAGCGGATTTGAGATTTTTAAAGGCCTAAAACTTAGATTTTAAAATTGTAAAAAAAAAAAAAATTGTTTTACTTTTTAAGTGACTTCCAGGAAACCCTGTAAGTCTTTAAACATATGCAAAAAGAAACACTTGATTTTTCGGTAGAATCTTCTTTTATACTCTTTTTAACAGGGTGGTGCAGGAAAACTGGAAATTTTGGAACTAGGAGTTGGCAACCATGGGGTATCGGGAATTGTTTGGAACCAGTGTGAGCTCATTTAGAAGCCATTGCCATTAGTTATAATGGAGCAGTGGTGATAGTGATAAAATAGTGATAGTGTGAGTGCTGTGTAAAGGGAATGCCATTGTGAGGAACCCTCGCCACTCTGTTCCACAACATGCGTCACAGCTATATTGAGCTGTTTCTTAAAAATGATGCCCCCATGTTGTAATCGCATGAGCAGACGGGACTCCACTGCTCCATAATAACGAAAAACAAGGGTTTCTACACGAGCTTGCACTGGTTCCAAACAATTGCCGATGCCTCAGGGTCACCAAATTCCTAATTCCAAAATTTCCCATTTCCTGTGCCACCCTGTATATGGTAATCGTAGACTTTTCTTGGTCTCCCCATTGTAGATGTGTAACAATCAATATACTGTAACGTTTAAATTACAGTTTAGCTTACTCGGGTCGTGTTGGTTTTTGCATATCCCAAATTGTTTTGCTGGATGCTGGAGTCAGAATGAAGGGTCAACCAAGAATCAGAACGGATTAACAGCCTTGCACAAGGGTCCAACATTTGAACCCTCGGCCTTGAGATCAGCAACCCAGCAAGTAAATATTGATTATTAAGTGGGGATATTGAGGTCTAGAATCACTTGATTATTGCTAGAATCTCAATACTCTGCTTGGGAACTGTGGCCCTTGGTCTCCCCATTGGCAAATTATAACAATTTATACAGATTACAGAAAGCTATGGTGTTGTACCTATGGGTTTCTTCTCCTTCTTAGTAGTCATGTATCCATCCTGGTCTTTATCTGCTCTCCCTGCTCGTTCACTCAGCAGCAGTGTTGGCTCGGTACTGTATCGCTGAGCACTGCTTTCCTCTCCAGTCCGGACTCGTGGAGATGCTTGTTTTCTCAAGGTGCCATTGCAACGCAAGTCTTCAGTGACTCCTGCTGCACCCTGCTGAGGCTCTTGAGAGGAGCAGGATGGGGTTACAGAAGACACAGCTACCACTCGTGGTATAGTGGCCATCATCGCCTCCATACCAAAGCCGCCATCCTGATAGGCAAACTGATTCTGCAGAAACAGAGGTATTTTTTTTTTACTTACAAACAACAGAATGTTTAATGATAACAGAATGAAGACGTCTGCTTCTTGATTGCTCCTACAATAGTAGGGTTCCACAGTGGCATAATTGTTTTACATTAAATGTGCTTGATACTAAGCAGTTATTATGAAAATATGGCATTGTGGACCTCATCAAAAGGTCAGTTTATGTTTTAGACACATTTCCCTCAATGACTTCCATTCATCCTGTCCCAGATTGCTTAATACAGTACTCTCATTTCTTATCCCTTTGTAAATCAACAATCTTTCCCATTTCGTAGTCCCATATCTGTACTACTTCTAAAGCTTTTAATGGATAATTTCTCTAATTAGGCATTAATCACTGAGTCTAAGGGGTGTGATGGGAATTCTGCCTCTTTCAGTGAGTAATATCGTAATAAACATTTATTCTTCCAGACCACTCCCAAACCACTCACTACTTATTATGTGGGCAGGTTTTCAATATTAGGTTTGCAAGTGTTCATTCTTTTCTTTTTTTTTTTTTTCTTTTTACTGTGCATATAATCGTTTAATAAAATCGTATACAATGCCCTAAAAATATTGCAGGACATTTCTGAAATATATTTTTATCATTATTGTAGAAATCAGAAAAGCATTAAAGGTTATTATATGTGTCTGTTCTTCATTTTCTTTTAGGCATATCTAAGCACTTACTGGAGATGAGTGACTGACTAAATGAATGTTTGCAAAAAAAAAAAAAAAAAAAAGAAAAGAAAATGCCTCAGCTCTCTTAAAAGCCCATTTTGCTGAACTAAGCGCATCACTCCCGGCGTATTCACCTGTTCTGTTCCTATGGATGTGCGCGTATCATTTTAGCAAAATTAGCCAATAGAAGTTTGTACAACATCTGTGAGATGAGCCTATATAACACAAAACAAAAAAACTGTAACTAGTCATAAACAGCCGGTGCACCAATTAGTTCAAATGGCATTACAGCAAATTGCAATTCATGACAATGGGCAACTTGTGGCTCTTAATTTACCATTAAGTAATTTCACTGATAAAGGAACAAAATGAATTCCCATAACAAGGCATTGTCTATAATGTAATTAGTACCTCTTTCTGAATATAGTACAGCTTGGACCTGGCTATAAAAAAAAAAAAAAAAGAAAGAAAAAGCAGCTTTCAAAGAATTTGCTTCAGCTGCTTAAGACTTAATATTCTGATCGGCTTTGTACGTTTCAGCTCCGTTTTGTTTTCCCTGAGCAGAGTTTAGTCAGCGAACTCCGACGGAATAGACGTCTGTCATGTTCCACAGCGGCTCCGGAGAATTGATATCTCTCATTGATATTCATTGTGCTATGCTTTTGCCTTCTATTCCCACCCAGAGAAAAACAAAACAGCCAGTAGAATATAAAATAGGGGGGGATAATAAAAAGGGGAGCTGGCCTTTAGGTTTACGAGAAACAAATAAAACGAAACACATAAAATGTTTGTAGAATAAGATTGGGGATTGTTTTTTAACATTGTCTTCCACGTTTAGTCCCGATATCCCCATCTTCATTCTTCTGGAAAGATGTTCCACTAGATTTTGGAGTGTACTTGTTGAGATTTGTGCTCCTTCAGCTACAAGGGTTTTAGTAATACCAAACACTGATGTAGGTGAGGTGAGGAGGCCTGGGGTGCAGTCAGTCAGGAGATGCTCTGACCCAGTCGTCTAGCTATCACAATTTGGGCCTTTGCAAACTCGCTCGAATCTTTACGTTCACCCATTTTTCCTGCTTTTAACACATTAACTTTGAAAACAAAATGTTTACTCGCTGCCTAATATATTCCACACACTAACAGGTGCCATGATAAAGAGATAATCAGTGTTATTCACTTACTCTTATTTCGTCTGCTCCCATTAGGGGTCGCAACAGCAAATCTTCTGTCTCCATACCACCCTGTCCTCTACATCTGCCTCTTTCAAACCAACTACCTGCAAGTCTTCCCTCACCACATCCATAAACCTCCTCCTTGGTTTTCCTCTTTTCCTCTTTCCTGGTGGATTCATCCTCAGCATTCTCCTACTGATATACCCCATGTCCCTCCTCTGCACATGTCCAAACCATCTCAATCTCGCCTCCCTCACCTTGTCTCCAAAACGTCCTACATGCGCTGCCCTCTAATAAACTCGTTTCTAATCCTGTCCATCGTCGTCACTCCCAACGAAAACCTCAGCATCTTCAGCTCTGCTACCTCAAGCTCCACCTCCTGTCTTTTACTCAATGTCACTGTCTCTAAACCATACAACATCTCAGGTCTCACCACAGTCCTATAAACTTTCCCTTTCACTCTTGCAGATACCCTTCTAACTCACAGCTCATAATGTTATAATGTCATAATTTTATGCCTGGTTGGTGTATATGGCATCATGGAGCTGACTTTGTGCATAGGAACTTTGTCATACTGGAGCAGGTTTGAGTCACCTAGTTGAGGTTAAGGCAAAATGTAATATTACCGCATTAAAATACACTGTATTCAAATGTGGGGAAGTGGCAGCTCAGAGGTTAATGTTGATGTTCTAGGATGTTCTGATCAGAAGGTCATGGGTTCAGTTCTTAGTTGTTGAAGCATTGGACTTTTTATCCAAATGTCATGAGTTCAAATCCCAGCCACACTAAGCTGCCACGCCTGGGCCCCTGAGGAAGGCCCTCTCAATTGTTAAAATTTGATAAATCTAAGTCACTCTGGATAAGCCCGTAAACACATTGTGTGTGGTGTTGAACATACATTTATGGCATTTGACAGCTGCTCTTATCTTACTATCTTAATTATCTTATTCATACAACTGAGCAGTTGATGGTGACTTGCTCAAAGGCCCAGCAGCTGCAGCTTAGTGTTGCAGGGATTTGAACTCACAACCCTCTGATCAGAAGTCTAAGTCCAGTTTTTGATCAAAGTAGTTAAAATATGAAATATTTTACACTTCTAATGACTCTTTTGTAAGCTTTTGTAGTTTATACAAATGTACAAATCAGTACATATCCACATTATATGCCTTAGGAGTAAAAATGTTATCAAAAAGTGTTGTTCTTGTTAGCATATATCATTTTTATAAATAAAAATAAAAACATGAAGAATGCCTATTTATACCTTGCAAACAATAATTCTCCAATGCTGCTGCCTTTTCCTGACACCCTTGAAATTCCTATTTGCCTTCAAAAAGATTTCTGTCAAGTCTTGTTTCTAATAATTGCCATCATATATTAGGCATGCAAATATTTCTTAATTGTTCCATCTGATCAAGTTTTTTGGTTGCTTGGCCAGTGTGGATTGGGTCATTATGTTTTATGAAACCATCAAGCTGGAGCTATTTTGATTTTGGTGCACAAGCTGTTTGGGGAAATCAATCCTTTCCTTAGTCGTAAACAATCTTCCGTTGAATTAATACATCTGTTCTACGTACTTAATTTGAGCTTTTGATTCATAAACTCATATATATTTGTTCTTTTGTACGTTCAGAGATCTGTATAGAGCCCTAGCAATAAAAAAGGACAGGTTTTGGCACAATGGTGGACTCAATTTCTGTCTATTTAACAGATTTGAACAGCCTCTCATGGCGAAATTGCATCCGGATTTAATTACAAATTTGGAAAAATGTGTTGCTGAGACACTAAATTCGATGCTATCATCCATCCTTTTTTGCTATAGTTTCAGTTATGTTTTTTTTCAGTCTCTCAGCAGACACTTCTCAACTTGTCATGCTTTGTTTATTCTAACTGAACAGTTATGCTTGTTTGGGCTGAAGACAGACAGTGAAGGCCAAAGATTGATGCTGTTCAACACTCGCCGTATGCTTTTACAAAACGATCGCATCCAAACACAATCGTACTGTAGATGAATGTTAATGCATTGCTCTCCGTTTATTTGTGCACATCAAGTCATCGATGATTAAAATCAGTAGAAGCTAGAAACCTAAAAAAAATATTATTACAAATGAACAAATTTAGTTTTATTTTTCCTGAGATTGCATGAGAAAGAAACCTCCTTCTTCTTCTTCTTCTTCTTCTTCTTCTTTTTCTTCTTCTTCCAGCTTCTCCCATTTTGGGGGTCACCACAGCGGATCATCCTTCTCCATACTCCCCTGTCCTCTACATCTGCCTCTTTCAATCAAACTACCTGCATGGCTTCCCTCACCACATCCATGAACCTCCATGGTCTTCCTCTTTTCCTCCTTCCTGGTGGCTCCATCCTCGCACTTTCCTACCGATATACCCCATGTCCCTCCTCTGCACATGTCCAAACCATCTCAATCTCGCCTCCTTCACCTTGTCCCCAAAACGTCCTACATGCGCTGTCCCTCTAATAAACTCATTTCTAATCCTGGAGGAAGAAACCATATTATTTCTTTTAATTTGTTCTCTTCTCCTTAAATTTTTTTTATTGTTTAATGTTTATCATTTGCTGTAATTTGCCTGTAGCCTCACTTAAGCATTTCATTGTATAAACTGACACTGACATCTGTACATATGACAAATAAAACGTGACGCTTTAGACGTTAAGAGGACCCAAAAAAGAACCCATTCTCATCTTCAACACCGAATGTCCAGTTTTATCATTGTTCAAAGTGAACTGTTCAGTGATAGGTGCTTAAATCCAAAACACTTTTATGCAAAATGTGGTCCTGAGACATTGAAGTAGATGTTGATTTCATCTATCACACATGCATCAAATGACAGTATCCCTTTTTTTGGGGGGAGAAAAAAATGCTGTTAAGAGTTAATAATCCAACAGCATTGGGGTGCAAAGCAAACACTCAGCTGCCACTTGCTGTCTATAAGCAAACATCCCCTTTCGCTTGTGTGAGGACCTTGCTATTTACACAGACTGGCCTTCGTAATGAAAGTGCCACCAGTGACGCATCCTGGGAAATGGCGTAGGGAGTACATCTCCTCCGAGAGACGGAACGCTCCTATTTTCAGTACGCTTAAAAGGCAGCTATCGATATCTGCTCGAGTGTGATTGCTTTCACAAGCCCAAAAGGTCACCGTGAGCAAATGCTATTTGTTTTTTCCATCTTCCACTGACTTTTTATGGCTGTGGTCACTTCGGAAAGTTTCGTTACATAACCTTGCAGTCAATCCTATCAGATCTCGAAGGTAATCTAAAGAACAAAATAGTTTTATATCAAAGAATTAAAAAGAAAAGGCTTCAAGAATTTATTGTGTACGTTTATGATCAACAACACAATCAAATTAATGATCATCAAATCAAGCATTCTTCTGAAAAATGTGAATGAAGGACTGTTATTGTTACTTTTCGAACATATTTTTGACTTCTTTCTTTAGATTGAATGGGAAGATTCATGGATTTTGGTTTCTCCTTCTAGTTTTCTTTTATTAAAATTGTACACTAGTCTCATATAAGAGTTTTACCAACAAAAAAAAAGAGCCAATAAAAACACCATGAGCAAATATTAATTGTTTTTTTGGTTTTTTTCCCTCTTTTGATGACTTTTTTTTTTTTTTTTTATAGCAGTGTTCACTTCGGAAATATTCAAAATATAATCTTGGAAATAATCTTGCAGTCAATTCTCCCAGATCTAAAAAAAACTCATACAATTTATTCTTCTATCAAAAGAATCAATTCTAGAATTATTATATCAATTAATTAAAAAAAGGCTTTAAGACTTCATTGTGGGTGCTGGTAAAAATATGATCCACAATGTCAATTCATAATCATCAAATCAAACATTTTTCTGAAAAAATGTAAGCGAAGAAGGTCTCAGTCATGTAATTATTACTTTTCTAATACTTTTTATACTTATTTATTTAGATTGAATGGGATGATTAATGATTTGGGATTTTCCTTCTAGTTTTCTTTATAAACATTGAATAAAGTCATGATCTTTTCCAAAAACAAAAATGGAAAAATAATTCATAGCTGAAGCCATAAATATGATACAGTAAGAATCCTGCAGAGAATAAACTAGAGTCTAAAGACGATAAGATTTCATGTCTATCTTACCTGACAACGAAATCCACCAGATCAGCACACTACGTTTGTGCTCGAAGCATTTCCTTGCTTTTCGACTCAAATGATTTCCTCAAAATAGATTACATGTCATGGATCTTCAGTCACAAGTTCAAGAGCAAAGGATGACATTCAGAGCAATCTAACAGTGAACACCCAAGAAATAAGAAATCCAATATGTCTTTCAATATTATTAAGCTCTTCTCCCATGGTGAAGCATGGTGCTGGGAGCATTGTGTTGTCTAGAAGCTTTTCATCAGCAGGGACTGGGAAACTTGTTATTGTACTTTGTCCACCACTGCACCTACATCAGTACCTGACTTTACTAACATCCTTGTGGCTGAATGAGCACAAATCTCCTCAAGAACACAAGCACATTCCTTTTGTTTATATGCAACAAACTCGGTAATTCAATGGTATCACATTTAATCAAACTGTCACTTCCGGCAATAACAGTAGAATTTGGATGAAATACATGTAGTTATATGTCTGTCCCACTTCACAAGTTTCAGGCTATATTTGGAGAACACGCTAACTATATATACATGGAAATTAAATGTAGGCTAAATGTTGAAAGGAATACTGAACCAACATGGCTACCATTCCATACTTCAGCGCCATGCAATCCCGTCTGGACCGCGGGTCATTAGAACCAACTTAAAACAAAACAAAACAATGACCCAATACATACACATCAAAATGTAATGCAACATGTTCCCAGAAGAGTGGAGGTTATTCTAGCAGGAAATGGGACTTAAATGTGGACTAGGATGTTGTGTGATCTGTTTTTCCTTTAACCTTGCCTTTCCTTGTAGATAGAAATAGCAAACAAACATATTTGGGATCGGTAAACAGTTATATAAATAATTATCCGTCCACCTGACGTCTCCATCACAAGGAACTCATTTCCGAATTCTATCCAGGCCACTTCTCGAAGTAATTAAGCGGCGAATTCATTGATCTAATACATGTCCATGGCGAGCATGGCAGCCAAGCGTGCATTAAAATGCTAAAGACCTTCTAAACCATGCACACATTTTGCTAAATGATCCAAAACATGAATGTGTGGCTGAGGAAGGAAAGGGGGAAAAAAAAAAAAATGAAGAAGAATGACAAGAGGGAGAAAGAATTTGATAGCATGTCTGACTTCTTGTCCTTCTTTGTTTCGGTAAGAAAAAGTGCGAGATTTACATTTTGGAGAACACTCTGCATGCTCTGAAGGGTGCTACAAAACAGACATGATTGATTGTCTCCAAATTTGTCATGGAAGGAGAACGTGTCATGCTGCTACTCAAAGGGGCCAGTCAGAGGTTATTGGACAAAATAATGAGCGGTGACAGGTGACAGGAACGGGGAATTATAGAGGCTGTAAATCAATGTTAAAATGTAGGTTTGTGTCAGATTATAGTAATTTTTTTCCAGTAATTTATTGCTAAGCTGTTCAGCTAACATTCTAAAGTTCTCATAGACACACAGGCAAATGGGTGAGGGGTTTTTTTGGGCTAATATTAGCCTATACACTGTACTGGATCTCACTGGTGTCTCTTAGTAGCCTTTCCATCAACCCCCACTGCTCCTTCTAGCAGTGTGGTGTGTAAAACTCACTCGGTTGGAGTCGAGGCGTGAGCGAGTGGTGTAGGTGAGAGGTGGGATGTTGAAGGTGTGAGGCACCAGGTATTCCTCAGCGTCCATCAGGTCCTCCAGCTCCTCCTCATCCAGCAGACTTTGGAAAAACTTACTGTCATTGGGGCTGGGTAGCTTCATCCGGTCATCACCCTGAAAAACATGAGCATTATCATTAGAGCTGTAGAGCATTCTGAGGGTTCAGGAACGTAAGCTTCTGATGGCACTTTTAACAATGGACATTGTCGCAAAGCAGATTTACAGAGATAAATAGGTTATAAATTTGTGTAAAAGAATAAAACGATGACCGCTCTGTTAAAACAAAACAAACGGATTGGACTAATGAGATCTTCAGAAATGCTTGTGTTTGCAGCACAGGTAGGGTTAAAAGATTATTGTCTTTTGTTGATATGGTTTATGGTTTGGTTACATGTCTAATGATTTCTCATGCATGCCCACCTACTCTGATATTAATTAGAGGAACAAGTTTATTGATTTCTCATAGGCAAGGCAAACTTTTTAGCTGGGGGGAGTTTAGTGGTTAAGGCATTGAACTTTGGATCTGAAGGTTGTGAGAAAATCTGAGCCACACCAAGCTGCCATGGATGGGCCACTGAGAGAGACCCTTAACCCCATAGCTGCTCAGTTGTATGAATGAGATATATGTAAGTCACTCTGGATAAGGGCGTCTGCCATATACATATATAGATTATAAATAGTTAGATTAGTTACCTTCTAACTCAATATTTAATGTGCCTTTCAATTCATATTTTAGGATTTTGTAGGATCAGTGTCAGTTGTATGGTACAGTAGGTGCCCACAAGTTACAACAGATGCTGAAAGTGCTCCCCGTTCCCAACTATGCAACTTTGGGCTCGTCTGAGCATGTTGGCGGATACTGCTTGCAGCTCTTCAACGGCAGCACATAGTGTTTTTTTTTTTTTTCTTGGGGTCATCCAGGGTGTGTGAATTGTTGGTGTAGACTTCCTGCTTTAAATTTCCCCAAAGATAGAACTCGCATGTGGACAAGTCCAGGGAATGTGGTGGCCATAACCCCTTGCTCACATTTCGCCCCTGTGAGGTGTGGCATGTTGCCCCATGTTGCCCATGTTTTTGGAAAAGCAATAAATTTTTTCCTCTGATGTTAGTTGGTCGTAAAATTGTTTAAAGATGTCCAGGTAAACTGCGGTATTCGAAGTTAATTCGAAGAAAATTGGGCCCACTATTCGTGTTCCTGACACCGTGCACCAATAGCCAACTTTATGGTCGTGAAGTAGGTATTTTGTGAGTCAAGTAGGCATTTTCAGTGGACCAGTACCTCGTATTCTGGGAATTTACATGACCTGATAAATGAAACCAAGCTTCGTTCATCATGAAGAACAGCAATGTCCAGGAGCAATCATTGCCAGCAACCACGTACAGTAATATACACGTTTAGCTTTGTTGGGCTCTGTCAGTAATTGCAAGTTATTCAGTACGGTATAAGGTTCAGAGATTTCAGCACTCGCCAACACGTGATACACCAACCTAATGAGTGGATTTTTGCAATTCTCTGCTGAATTTCACGGATGACTTCGGGTGTCCAGACTGACGGAGGCCTCGGTTACTTCACGTTTGCGACAGAGCATGTTTGACGCCATTTCTGAACCAGACTCTGAATTCAATGTTTAACTGATGGTTTTGTTTCTGGGTACTTGTCGGAAAATGCCTCTTGCGTATCCTTAAACGACTTGCTTCACACATAGCCTTCCACAATCACTATTCGCTGTTTCAGGGAGAACACAATCTTTCTGACACGATGTGCAACGAAGGACTGAATAGGAAGGCAAAATAAAGCTGGAACACTGTACACGGGGCGACACCACGTCAGAGGGGACAGTCGGCAGACGGAGAGCAAGGGGGCCTTTCCGTACCCACCCTGTAATTCTACTGCATCAGCAAAATGTCTCCCATTGTGCAGAAAGCCAGCTTCATGAAAGTATGCTTCACATGGGTTTAAGTGGAAGATCTCTTGCTATAGCGCTCCCAACTCAACTTCATTTTACACCTTTGGGATGAATTGGAACGCTGCATGCACCCCAGGCCTCCTCACCTAATGCCATTTTTGCTGAATGAACCATTACCATATATATATATATATATATATATATATATATATATATATATATATATAAACAGTGGTACCTTGACCTACGAGTGCATTAATGTACGAGTTTTCTGAGATACGAGCGGTCACTCGGTCGTTTTTTTTGCTTTGTTACGCGAGCAAAAAATTGAGGCACGAGCTCGAGACGCCACTGCTAGATGGCGAAGCGAAGCCAGAAAGCAGAGATTGTGACGAAAATTAAGATAAGCAAAGAAGAAAAAGTCAAAAATAAAAGTTTAGGGATACGTAGTGTACAGTAGTGATAGTAAAAAAACAAGTTTTCCCTCCGCCTCCGCTTATTGCCTCTAACCACCCTATATATATATATATATAATGTAGCAATAGTTTGACAATATATTAAAGAAACCTATCACATAATTTGCAATCGTGATAATCTTAAACCTCCTCTATCCCTTTGATCCTTACCTGACTTTTACAGCAGTCTATTCTAAAATGTCCCAGTGTCTCGTCTGATTTGACACATAAACCCTATTTGAGGAAACAGGCACACTAAATCCCCTGCAGTTCCAAGGGATTGTCCTGAGATCAGATGTGATCTGACATGAGGAATGAGACCATCCATCCTCTGTTTCGTACTTAGGACTAGTCCATTTTCTTTCCTCTTATTACGCAACTCATGTGCTTCATATAAATATATAGGAAATTAATAAATGTTTTGAAAGGCTTATTTTAAATACAGCGTTTATGTTTAGTGTCAGCATTTGTGCTTTACCTGAATGACGAGGTAGCGCTGGGGGTCACGGGCCATTCTGCAGAACTCTGCCGCCAGCTCCTTAAACTTCGGCCTGCTGTCCGCATCAATCATCCAGCCTGAAGCCCAAACACACAATACAACACTGGTCTTGAGTTGATCTGGGGAACTTTCCACTGCACTGCATAATGCATCTATTTTTTTCTTTTCCTTTTTTTTCCCTTTCTTCTCAGCTTTCACCAGTATGAGCATCCTATAGTGTGTAACTACCACTGGAGGGCAAACGCTACTATAGGTTTTTGTACAAAATATCACTTCAGACTAAAAAACAGGTATACAAACCAACAAAAAAAAGTCATACAGAATAAAATAGAAAGAACCAAAAAAAAATAAATAAATAAATAAATAA
>JAAIIK010000093.1:3403467-3415116 GCA_014706435.1 Silurus glanis
TATTTTTATCATTTTTTTATAACTTTCTCTCAAAAAAATTTTTGTAATAATTATTATAATGAAATATATATGATAAAAAAATTTATATTATACAATATAATTTTAGAAATGTAAAAACATTTAAATCTTTTGTTATATAATTTTATTATTTTTTTTTTTTATAATTTTTTCATTTTTTAAATAAATTATATAAATTTCTTTTACTATAGTTTATAGTAAATTCTGTTTAATTTTTGCAGCCAGGTCCGTATATGTTTTTTTTTTTTTTATTTTGAGTAAAAGACAGGAGGTGGAGCTGGAGGTAGCAGAGCTGAAGATGTTTAGGTTTTCGTTGGGAGTGATGAGGATGGACAGGATTAGAAATGAGTTTATTAGAGGGACAGCGCATGTAGGATGTTTTGGTGACAAGGTGAGGGAGGTGAGATTGAGATGGTTTGGACATGTGCAGAGGAGGGACATGGGGTATATCAGTAGGAGAATGCTGAGGATGGAGCCACCAGGAAGGAGGAAAAGAGGAAGACCAAGGAGGAGGTTTATGGATGTGGTGAGGGAAGACATGCAAGTAGTTGGTTTAAAAGAGACAGATGTAGAGGACAGGGGGTATGGAGACAGATGATCCACTGTGGAGACCCCTAATGGGAGCAGCCGAAAGAAGAAGAAAAAGAAGTTGAAAGTACTAAAATGAATTAAGATAACAGAAAAAAAAAGAAAATAGCTTGTTTTGATTCTGAGTCACACAGAACAAGAGAAAATGTCTTATTTATTCATCTCCTCTATTCATTTAATTGCAATCTAATGTTCAACCTAACATCCAATCCTAACCTTGAAGTAAAACTGATACGATTATATTTATCACAAAATGAATTTGATTTCGGAATGTTTTTAAATGTTTTCACTTAAAGAATTATGTGTACAAATTACATAAGTAATACATTTTAAATAGAATGTATGACAGTGTTGCATTCTAAACACCAATTTCACAGAAACGTGTCATTAAATCTTCCTCTAACTCTCACTTAAATAGCAAAGTGACCCAACATGATTTCGAAAATGAATACTGGGTGGAGAATTTTAATTTATTACACAAATACACTTCTTTTTCTTCTTCTTCTTCTTCTTCTTCTTCTTCTTCTTTTTCTGGTTGCCCCAACAGATCTCCATACCACCCTGAGCTCTACATCTGCCTCTTTCAAACCAACCACATGCATGTCTTTAATACAATAGACATTAATTTATCACATATACATTACAGCACAGTGAAATTTGTTCTTCGCATATCCCAGCTTGCTCGGAAGCTGGGGTCAGAGCACAGAGCCAGCCATGATACGGCGCCCATGAAGCCTTGCGAAAGGGCCCAAGAGTGGCAGCTTGGCGATACCGGGGCTTGAACAGTAACCCAGCACCTTAACCACTGAGCTACCACTTCCTCACTGATTCCTCTGCAGATATGCCCATGTCCCTCCTCTGTTCATGAACAAATCATCTCAATCAATTCTCTCTGACCTTGTTTCTAAAACGTCCTGCACGGCCCATCTAATAAACTCATTTTTGAAGGTTCAGAAATACATATTAATCAGCTATTAGTCCACACTCAAATTCAATACTAACTACTAATTTGGCGTTACAGTAACTTGAGACTGGCAGGATATATATATATATATAGTGTATATATAAAATAAAATGAAGAGTGAACACTAAAGCGTCTCATCATGCAGAATATGATCATGCAGCAGATTTTTATGGAGCCCGGCAATGGTGTGTGACTGATGTGGGGATGTGAGAGACATAAACTGTGGGCTAGAGGTTACTGTGATGACCTTAGCAGTGTATGATGAGTAAGCAAGTGTACGTGTTTGTGTGGTTAAGCTACAAGTTCTCCATTGTTTCTTCTTCATCGCATTAGCGTCATGTGATCACCAAACGCCTAGAACTTTTGTATAGCGCATTAGAAATACATTATATTCCACTGGTAGAGAATGAATAATTAAGGAAATGTATCTACTCCATTATTCATTTCTCAGCTGTGTGTGTGTGTGTGTGTGTGTGTGTGTGTGTGTGTGTTCTTGGGATTTGAAAGTAGCTGAAACATCCCAGAGACATCTGAGAAAAAGAAAAGAAGTGAGTAAAGGCGATAACGCACATTTCACCATGACCATGTAGACATCGATGGTGCAGATGGGAGGCTGAGGGAGTCGTTCGCCTTTTTCCAACAGGTCAGGAATCTCACGTGTAGGAATTCCGTCGTACGGCTTTCCACCGAACGTCATAAGCTCCCAAATTGTCACTCCTGAAAGAAAACAAAAAAACGTGAATGTAAAAACCGTTCATGCAAACCATGGGCTTGAACCTGAGCCATAGAACTTCAAAGCTGCTTTGAGACTATGTTCATTGTTGAAAGTGCTACACAAATGCAATTGAATTTAGGTGAATTTGAGTTGAATTCAATTTGAATTGAATCAAATGAAATTGATTTGTGACTAAATCTAACCTCTGACCATTTTCGAAAATACCCTAGTAACAGAATGATACCATGCCATTTTATACAATCGAATCTTACAGGTCAAACGGGACACATTTGTAATATTAAGCCGTGTGTAACGTCATAGCAAAAGTAGAAAACACACACACACACTCAGGGAATGAAAGAAGTAAGTTGCATATATAAAATAGAACTATTGCATTACACTAAATACATTACACTTTACATTAAAAGCAGCTGCTCAGTGTACATATAAATTTGCCTTCATGGAGGTTCTAATGGCTTTTGACCTTCATTTGCTTGACTTGTTTATGCTGTAAACATACGGCAGATGATGATGATAGCACATGTTTAAGATACTTACCGTAGCTCCAGACATCGCTCTGGTGAGTGAACTTCCTGTAGTGAATACACTCCAAAGCCATCCATTTAATAGGCATCTGGAAAGTAATGGGTTCCATATTTAGGGAAATGGCAACGGATAAAACACAGCATTATGGGTACTTAGGAACGGGTTTTCTATCCACAAGATGCTTATGTGACTTTTCTGAGGATGGAAAAAAAATCTGCTGATTTGTATTTGTATTTATTTTGAGTTTGTTTGAAGAGTCACAGGAACTTTCTTAGGATTCTCTGCAAAACTTTAAAGTGCTAAAACAAACTATATCTTTGGCAGAAACCAAACTAACCCCGAGTGAAGCATGGTAGGTAGCATCATGAAGATTTATGGATACTTGACACTACTAGTTTCACCAGAACCAACATGGTGACCAACATGGTGACCAACATGGTGACCAACATGGTTCATCTAGAATTGTAACTTTTTTTATTCATGCATTTGATTTTCTTTTATTTCTATAACTGCATTTATGATTCACCTGTTAGCATTTAATTATCTAATAAAGCTGAAGATTCACAAATCATGCAGTTATGGTCACTTTTTGAACACCTTCTGTGTTTATCATTACTTTTCCACCTTATACACTATTAGTTGTAATATATATACTATATATATACTTTACACTACCATAATTTATTGAATATATACTAATAAATATATAAATACTAATAAATACTAATTCATATTTATGTATTTTTATTAGATTGCTTTATTTATATACATTGCTATTTGCACTTCTATATAGATGCTAACTAAATTTCAAAGTTGAATCTAATCTAATCTAATCTGATCTAATGTGGTGGTCGAAATTCCAGGAAGGAACCTAGATTTGTAAAACTATGTAGTTATAGCATTTTAATTATATGCCAACTTGCGCAAGCAGCTAGCAATGCTAGAATCGATACTTTTATCGCAATTTATTGGCTGCCAAATTTCATGAATGTCTTTAGGTAACCTTTACGAATTTGGACTTTCGTATCATACACCACACGAAAGTGGTGAACTAGCAAGTTCTTATTAGTTTTATTTAAAGGCTAGCTATTGTTTTTTGTGTGGTTGAACACTATCGTGGATCTACTTAAGCAATCTTTGTAGTCTTGCGATGTTGGATCGTGCAAAAAAATCTAGTTAGCTAACAAGTCGCTGCAAGTCCTCGTCAAACTCGCTCAAATCCTTACGCTCGTTTTTAAAACTGTCTTTTGTTTCTTTCTCAAATCAAAAAAAAAAAAACTTGCAAAGGTTTACATACTGTAATATTGTAATACTGTATTACGTACCGTATGTCATTAAGAGACACCGTGCGCCAACTATACTGTTAATCCCTGATGTTCACACAGCTCTGTTTTCTTAATTAAACCCAAAGCCAAATCAAACTGTTAAACCCAGACTTTTTTTCTTTTTTTTATGGGAAACATGTTGTACTTGTCTGCCATCAGTTCAGCTTTGGTAGAGGTTTTAAAGCGTTTTCCTCAAGAGAGTGTAAACATGTAGGGCTCCGCATTACAGCTGGTTAGCGCTAAATAGAAAGGTTTGATTCACTCTGAGGCAGAATTGATTGTTACATGGGGGAGTAAGAAGCCAGAGAGAGAGAGAGATAGAGAGCAGTTTCCAATTACACGAGAGCAGCATGGTGTAGGTGCACCCATTCCCCACAATCATCTGGTCAATACACGGTTCGGAACGGACATGGGCAAGCTTGCACTGTTTTACTCTGGTGTTTAAAATAATAATAATAATAAAAAAGCGAGGCAGGACGAAAATAACCGAGGGAGTTGAGGAGTGCAGAACGAGGGTTTGAATATGGATAAGAGGAACCCGGGCTCTTGTGGGACAGCTAATTTACAAGTTGATTATGTAGCGAGTGCTGTAAATTAACCTGTCATACCAGCCGGTGTTTCTTAAACCAAGAGACCATCAAGGGATGCATATTAAGCGTGCCGCATCTCTCGATTACTTCCAAACAACATCGGATTAACTTGTTTTCGCTGTCAGAAACAGAGCGCACCTGCTAACTCCCGAGTCGCTGAGGAGCCAAATTAGAAACAACATGCGCACCAACAAACAAGGCAGACAGAAGTCGCAAGATGCTCTGACCTTCCCCCCGTCCGCATTGTATTCCTTTTCATCTGCGTCCAACAGCCGCGCCAAGCCGAAGTCTGTGATCTTGATGTGGTTGGGGGATTTGACCAGCACATTCCTGGCTGCCAGATCTCGGTGCACCAGCCTCCGCTCTTCCAGATACATCATGCCCTGTGAAGGTGAAGGACACACAGGACACACTTGCTTTTATCATCATTCCAAACACATATAGCCGATGCAGTACACAGTGAAATGAGACAACGTTTCTCCAGAACCCTTGCGCTTAAGTACGCACATCCTTCCCTCAAGTAGAAGTACACATACTCATGTTTTAAAAGACTCGGGTAAAAGTTGAAGTTTTGACTGCACTTTTTCACTCATGTTAAAGTAAAGAAGTTTGGGCTTCAGTAAAAAATAGTCATTATTACTACCAGTTTAAGTGTCACACTGGTAACCGAACATCATATTAATATATGAATACAAATATATTTTTTTATCTAATGAATGTATCCAGGCTGAACATCCACAATATAGAACACAAGCAGAGAAAAGATGATGATGATTAGGTGATTAGGAATGTCTCTGTTCTCGGTCATGTTTACATCACTGACTCCCTCTGTCTCATTAGCGTAGCTGCTGTTCATAATATTAACAAGCACAAGTTGATAATGTGTGTTTGATCAGATGTACTAAAGCACAAGGATATGATATGTGATGTGTTCTGTGTAGACCTCGCTAAAAAGCCTGCAATCTATGCTCAAACTGGGAGAGGGTGTCTGAGCCCTGATCTACGGTGGCCGAGAAGTGCAAAACACATTAACAAATCAGAAAACAAATGAACAAATTAGAAAACACTAACCAATCCAAAAAGAAAATAACAAATGCAAAAACGAAATAACATTTAAAAAAAAAAAATAAATAACAAATCCGAAAACACATTAACAAATCCGCAAACATAACGACAATTCAGACAAAGCGTAAAAGGTAGGTATAGTTTGTGAATGGAACACTTAACGATCATTGGACGAGACACCTGTCATTCAAAATATACAGGAAGTCTGAAATCTTATAACTTTGTTTATTAATTCAAAGCTACTTTGAGGAAGAACATTCATATGCAGTGATTTTTTAGATGCTGCAGTATATCATGACAAAGTTTTGATGAAAGATTTGTTAGCATTTTCTAATTTGTTCATTTGTTTTCTGATTTGTTAATGTGTTTTGCACTTCTCGGTCACCGTACTGAACACTGTCAGGAAGGCTTTTTCAAAGTTTAGGCGCTAAATGTAAGAATGCTCTACCACCTTAAGTGGACTTTGCTATTTTAGGAACTACGTGAAGTCCAGAGTTTTGAAATATCAAGGAGCATGATGGATTGTAGGGTGTTAGAAGACTGGATAGATACATGGGAGCCAAATTATGTAGGGATTTGTAAGTAAGTAGCAATAGTTTGTAGTCAATTTGAAATAGGTCGACAGTGTAGGGATGATAAGATTGGTGTTAAATTGTCATATTTTCTTGACCATTGATATACAGCTGGGTATCATCAGCATAACAGTGGAAGCTAAACCCATGCCTTCTAATAATATTTCCTAAGGGGAAGTATGTATATTGTGAAAAGCAGGGGTCTTAGAACTGAACCTTGTGGCACCCCTTAATTTACATGCATTATCCTGGATAGCTCTCCATTTAAGTCTACAAAAAAAAAAAAAAAAAACAAGACAGGAGGAATTTAAACCAACTTAATGCCTGTCCCTGGATGCCGATGAAATTCTGTAAGCAATCTAGGAGAAAGTCATGACCTACAGTGTTGAATGTAGCACTAAGATCTAGTAAAGCTAACAGAGAGATGTAGCCTTGGCCTGAAGCTAAAAACAGGTTCACATTTGTGATTTTAACTTGTGCAGTTTTTCCTATGATGGGGCCTTAAACCTGACTGATACTCAGAGAATATCAAATATATTGTTTTCTTCTAAGAAGGAGCAGAACTGGGCAGACACAATCTTTTCTGAAATCTTAGACATAAATGGAAGATTTGAAATGGGTCTGTAATTTGATAGTTTGTTTGGATCCAAATTAGGTTTATTAATGAGGGGTTTAGTGACATGACCTTAAACCACCTTAGCCATACTTCTTGTTGCCTTCTGCCTTGCTCATTGTTAGCTTTGTAAGCTAGCCTATATCTGTCATGTTTGAGAACTGTATTGTTATAAGGTTTGTATTATTGAGAGGACGCAATGTATAGCTTTACCTAGGAATTGGAAGAGTTGGAAGAATCATAGAGTATGATGTACATTAAGTAGCTTTTATGGATGCATACAAAGAAAAAGGTCCAGCTATGTACCATTAATTCTTATTTTACAAATGCTAAAGATATACACCGATCAGCCATAACATTATGACATTATACCATTATGAGCGTTGAAGTGAATAACACTGATTATCTTTTCAACATGGCACTTTCTGGTGGGTGGGATATTTCAGTGAGCAAGTGTAAATCTTTTCCTCAAAGTTTATGCAGGAAAAGTAGGCAAGTGTAAGGATTTGAGTGATTTTGACGATGGCTAAATTGGGACGGCTAGACGACTGGGTCAGAGCATCTCCAAAACTGCAGCTCTTGTGGGATGTTCCTGGACTGCAGTGGTCAGTATCTATCAAAAGTGCTTCAAGGAAGGAACAATGGTGAACCGGTGACAGGGTCGTGGACGGTCGAGGGTCACTGATGCAGGTGGGGAGTGAAGGCTGGTCCGATCGAACAGACGAGCTCCTGTAGCTCAAACTGCTGAAGAAGTTCATGCTGTTGTTGCAACAAGGAAGTGTACAGGCTAACTGTCAGGTCTCCTGCACATGTAAATCTTAGCAATGGGAGTCAGTCAGTCTGTCAGTTTAAATGTCTCTACCAGAGCAGCTAACTCAATGATCCAGCAAGAAATCCCTGCACTGTTGTGATAATTAATCAAGATTGTTGATGGGGAAAGGTGGATCGAGTCTTTCTCGCTCAGGCGATTCTCGTGCACGGACACATATCTCTCCGAACGACAAGAACTCGACGCATTGATTTTCTAGAGGAGCAAACAATGCATGTAATTGATTTAAGTGTGATCCGCAGCATGGAGGCCTTTCGCCAGCGAGTTCTGCTTTTGTGAAAAATTGGCTCTGACTGAGGCATTCGAGTGCCCTTGAGATGCAGGATGGATGAAATTTAAATTGTAATGTGGTTGGAGAGGAAAAAACTTTTCTCTCTCTCTCTCTCTCTCTCGCTCTCTCTCTCTCTCAACACAAGGACCATGATCCATACTATAAGAGGAAAGCTGAGCAATCTCAGATCTTCATTCTAAGTTTGTATAAGCAAGTTACATTTTTTTCTTCTTCTTCTAAAGGTGAGCAAGCTGAGAGGGAACTGGGAGGAGTGTCCTGATCAAATCACAGTATGAGGATACTTTGAAAGTCACAGTCTCTTTCAACAACGTTGCTTTCAAGAAGATCTTACCACATAAACCGTGGTGAATATTGATGAGACAGTGATTTTCCTTGTACATTGATTGCTGCTAGTTTATAAACAGTTCCCCCTATTATGATTTGACTATTATGAGGAGGTGGTAGCTCAGTCTATAAGGCATTAGACTCTGAATCAAAAGGTCACAAGTTCAAATCCTGGTTTATATCATTATAACAAATATAACAACCATTGAAAATGAAAAACTCAGTGGGTCAGATGTTGGACTTTCTATCAGAGGGTCATGTGTTAAAAAAACTCACAGGACCACTAAGCTGTCACCACTGGGCCCTTGAGCAAGGCCCTTAGTAGGTTGTTTAGGATAAGGGGCGAATGCCAATGCCATAACAGTAAATTATATTTATTGACCAACCCTATCTACTTGATTTTTGTTGGCTGAAGGACAAATTCAAAATCAGAAAGAGCTTTTTTGTCAAGTATGTTTGCCAGAAGCTTCCAGTTGCACATTTATTTTTTAAGTAAATAAAAAAGAATAAAGATTATTCTACATTTTCTTATATAAAAAAAGAGTATAATTGCACAGAAAATTACAGATTTCAATTATTAAATTGATTATCAAACAAATGCATAGTTTTTAGGTATAAATTAATTTGTATATATTGGCACCTCTGAATAAGAGTTGCCTTGCGGGACAATGTTAACAGGATACACACATCAGATACACAACTTTATATTTCATTCCTGGATTATTTGTTTTTAATTTGTAGTTGGATAAATAGCTTTAACACTCAGCTCCATGTTGACTATTGCCTAACAAACACTTTGATCAGGTATCTATATTCATACAGTAATAATAAAGCACCACCTTTTCTTTACTCTTTGTACAACACACATCAACTGAGGCATGATCTTTATTCCCTAGAATATCAAACATGCAGGAAATACTAATAAAGATATAAAAATAATCCAGGCCAAAGGGGTTCAGCTAACTCTCAGGCTAGCGGCTATATCATTGTCAAACTCTCACTGTAAAATATATCAATAGAAACATAATCAAAATGAACCATCACAGCTTCTGGAGAAGATCCTGTGGTGTTTGTTGCGGTTACTGAGAGTGATTTATTTGTGTATTTATGTGCTTTATTTAGCTAAAAACAACTAAACCTTTAATAGCATAGTTAAGATTAGATAAAATGAGATGAGATGAGATGAGATGAGATTAGATGAGATGAGATGAGGTAAGATAAGATAAAATAAGGAAAGATAAGAAAAAACTTTATTAATCCCAAAGGAAATTCTTTTGCCAAAGACTGCTTTAGATTACAAGAAAAGTAAAAATAAATATAAATTAAAATTACATTCTTTCTTTTCTCAAAAAAATTGTCAAAACTGTCTATTTAGAAGAAGACTGCACAAAATAACAAACACATAACAAAACTAAAGATCCATGAAGATACTGAGCAACTCAGAAATTTTGAGGATGGATTTGGACTGTAATTACTGTAATTATACTCATATAATTCATATATATATATATATAGTCTAGACTATCTATAATTCATCTAGACATTATGCCACTTTATAAATGAAATATTGTACAGTATTTGACCAAAAACATAATTTAAAATGTTATTCCTAATGTTCCTGAACATTCGGTCCCGCTGCGGATTCCCGCAAATTTTAAGATAATCCGCAACTTGCTGTTAGTTAGGTTCCAAATGAGAACCCATGAATTATCGGGGGTTGACTGTGTGTGTGTGTGTGTGTGTGTGTGTGTGTGTGTGTGTGTGTGTGTGTGTGTGTATAATAATTCTAACTTTATGCCTTATTATCACTTTTCTCTTCTTTAGTAACAGACTTATAGGTAAAAACACACTTTATATCTGTGAAAGCTAGCATAATAACTTCATTTTTACTTCAATTAAACTAGGAGACCCAAACCTGTTCCAGCATGACAATGCCCCTGTGCTCAATGAAATTATGGTTTCCAACTGTTGGAATGAAATATCTCCTGCTCTCGAGATGCAAACTCAACTCTATTGAACAGCTTTGGGATGAATGTGAAAGCTGACTGCACCCCAGGCCTCCTCACCTTCTCACCTACATCAGTAGCTGACTTTACTGAATGAGCTGAAATCTTCACTATCTAGTGGAACATCCTCCCAGAAGAGTGGAGGGTATTATAACAGCAAATAACAGAATGAATCCGAAATTATCTTTTTCAGGTGTCCACAAAATTTTGTATATATTATTCATATTATTCCTACTGTTTTTTTTTTTTTACTCTCTGAAAGCTGGAGTGAAGATTTACAAATGTAAAGTTAAAGGCAGCTGTTTGAACTGGTCATTTGAAAATAATGCTACTTGTGCCCATATGTGCAAACATCTGGGGCTGTGAGGGCTACCGTTGTTTTTTTTTTGCAGACGATTCTCTCCGGGTGCACCTGAATTTAATGGATTGTCATATGGATTTTGTAAACGTATCTACATGATCGTGCTTTAATCTAATAAGGAGCATGTGGAAATGCTTCCATCTCCTCATTTGTGTTCACATTCCTTGGCAATGACTTTGTTCTACAAATCCATTATCAGCCTGACAATTATCTGATGAACTGAATCAGGTGTGTTAAATTTGGACAAATCCAGAACTTGTGCGGTCCACAGAACAGATGCCTTGTCTCAGATGGTTTCCTGTTCACTCTTTGGGGATGCAGCAGTTTTGTAGCGCTGTGGGAATTCTTAATGAAAAAGAAATTCCCAGAGTGTCTCATCATGCACGACAGTGAATTCCTGAAGCTGCTGGTCAGGATCGATACCAGTGTGTACATACTGTATAATACTGCATGTGTGGCATTTAAAAAATTATGAGTTGAAGGTTACTACAGCCAACAGGCAGCTGTAATGGTTTGGGTAATTGTCTGTATTACGTCTCTAAATTGTTTGTATTTACTGATTTTCCATATTTAGTAAATGAAGATCGAGTGAGTATAAGAGCAATTTTAGACAAATAATGCAGATTGTAGAGGAAATGCAGGTATAATCTTTATGCACATGTTGATACAGAGAGTACCTTTAGATTTTCTCTTCCTTAAAGATTATACTTAAATAATCTGTAAACAGTAAACTGGCCAAAACTAAATGGATAAATAGAATAAATAGATTAGATAGATAGATAGATAGATAGATAGATAGATAGATAGATAGATAGATAGATAGATAGATAGATAGATAGAT
>JAAIIK010000094.1:0-14218 GCA_014706435.1 Silurus glanis
AAAAAGACAAAGAAATAAAGCAATCTTTTAAAGAGGTCTCTTTCATTAACAAAATGATTTACAGTTTAATGTCACAAAGTAGACAGACTATTAGATTAAAAAAATAAAATAAAATAATACCTTGGCAATGCTGGGCCTTGAACCAACAACCTTGTGAGAACCAAAAGGTTGGTAGACCAACAGCTTACCCACAGAGCTATCTCTTCCCTCTTGAAAAAGCAGTAAATGGGCCTAATGAACCAACATGGCTTCTTTTCCTATACTTCAACACCATGTAACTCATATTAAAAATAGGCCAAACAAGTCTTTCAAAAAAGACAAAGAAATAAAGCAATCTTTTAAAGAGGTCTCTTTCATTAACAAAATGATTTACAGATTAATGTCACATAGTAGACAAACTATTAGATTTCAAAATAAAAATTAAAATAATACTTTGGCAATGCTGGGCTCTGAATCGATAACTGTGTGGGAACCTAATGATTGGTAAACCAACAGCTTACCCACTGAACTATCTCTTCCCTCTTGAGAAAGCAGTAAATGGGCCTAATGAACCAATATGGCTTCTTTTCCTATACTTCAACACCATTTAACTCATATTAAAAATAGGCCAAACAAGTCTTTCAAAAAAGACAAAGAAATAAAGCAATCTTTTAAAGAGGTCTCTTTCATTAGCAAAATGATTTCCAGTTTAATGTCACAAAGTTGACAAACTATTAGATTTCAAAATAAAAATAAAAATTTCACCTTGGCAATGCCGAGCCTTGAACCCACAACCTTGTGGAAACCTAGTGACTAGTTAATCAACACCGTATCCACTAAGCTATCTCTTCCCAGTTGTGCAAGCAGTAAATGGGCCTAATGAACCAACATTGCTTCTTTTCCTATACTTCAACACCATATAACATTAAAAGTAGGCCGAACAAGACTTTCAAAAAAGACAAAGAAATAAAGCAATCTTTTAAACAGGTCTCGTTAAATAACAAATTGATTTACAGTTTAATGTCACAAAGTAGACAAACTATTAGATTTCAAAAGAAAAAGAAAAATTCCACCTTGGCAATGCCGGGCCTTGAACACACAACCTTGTGGGAATCTTCTGATCGGTAACCCAACACCTTACCCACTGAGCTATCTCTCCTCCCTTGTGCAAGCAGTCAATGGGCCTAATGAACCAGCATGGCTTCTTTTCCTCTACTTCAACAATATGTAACTCATTAAAAATAGGCCAAACAAGTCTTTCAAAAAAGACAAAGAAATAAAGCAATCTTTTAAACAGGTCTCTTTCATTAACAAAATGATTTACAGTTTAAGGTCACAAAGTAGACAAACTATTAGATTTCAAAAGAAAAATGAAAATTTTCTCTTGGCAAAGCCAGGCCTTGAACCCCCAAACTTGTGGGAACCTATTAATCGGTAAACCAACACCTTATCAAATGAGCTATCTCTTCCACTTTGTGCAACCAGTCAATGGGCCTAATGAACCAATATGGCTTCTTTTATTATACTTCAACACCATGTAACTCATATTAAAAGTAAGCTATACAAGTCTTTTAAAAAAGACAAAGAAATAAAGCAATCTTTTAAACAGGTCTCTTTAATTAAACAAATAGATTTACAATTTAATGTCTCAAAGCAGACAAACTATCAGATTTCAAAAGAAAAAGAAACATTTTAGTTGGGTAATGCCAGGTCTAGAACTCCCAACCTTCTGGGAAGCTGCTGATCAGTAAACCAACAATTTATTAACTGAGCTTTCTCTTCCCCTTTATGTGACCAGTCAATGGGCTTAATGAACCAACATGGCTTCTTTTCCTATACTTCAACACCATGTAACTCATATTAAAAGTAGGCTAAAGAAGTCTTCCAAAAAAGACAAAGAAACAAAGCAATCTTTTAAACAGGTCTCTTTAATTAACAAATAGATTTACAATTTAATGTCACAAAGAAGACAAACTATTAGATTTAAAATGAAAAAGAAAGATTTTACCTTGGCAATGCCAGGTCCTTGAACCCCCACCCTCGTGGAAATATGCTGATTGGAAAAACCAACACTTTACCAAATGAGCTATCTCTTCCCTTCTGAGCAAGCAGTCAATGGGCCTAATGAACCAACATGGCTTCAATCTTTTTAACAGGTCTCTTTAATTAACAAATAAATTTACAGTTTGATCTCCCAAAGTAGACAAACTATTAGATTTCAAAAGAAAAAGAAAAATTTTACAGAGGCAAGGCTGGGCCTTGAACCCCTAGCCTTGTGGGAACCTGCTGATCGGTAAACCAACACCCTACTAAATGAGCTATCTCTACCCAAAAGTAGGCCAAACAAGCTTTTCAAAAAAGACAAAGAAATAAAGCAATCTTTTAAACAGGTCTCTTTAATTAACCAAATAGATTTACAGTTTAATTTCACAAAGTAGACAAACTATTATATTTCAAAAGAAAAGGAAAAATTTCACCTTGGCAATGCCAGGCCTTGAACCCCCAACCTTCTAGGAACCTGCTGATCGGTACACCAACACCTTACCAACTGAGCTATCTCCTCCCCTTTGTGCAAGCAGTCAATGGGTCTAATGAACCAACAAGGCTTCTTTTCCGATACGTCAACACCATATAACTCATTAAAAGTAGGCCAAACAAGTCTTTAAAAAAAAAGACAAAGAAATAAAGCAATCTTTTAAACAGGTCTCTTTAATGAAACAAATAGATTTACAGTTTAATTTCACAAAGTAGACAAACTATTAGATTTCAAAAGAAAAAGAACAATTTCACCTTGGCAATGCTAGGCCTTGAACCTTCAGGGAACCTGCTGATCTGTAAACTAACACCTTACCAACTGAGCTATCTCTTCCCCTTTGCGCAAGCAGTCAATGGGCTTAATGAACCAACATGGCTTCTTTTCCACTACGTCAACGCCATAAAACTAATTAAAAGTAGGCCAAACAAGTCTTTCAAAAAAGACAAAGAAATAAAGCAATCTTTTAAACAGGTCTCTTTAATTAAACAAATAGATTTACAATTTAATGTCACAAAGTAGACACACTATTAGATTTCACAAGAGAAATAAAAATTTTACCTTGGCGATGCCAGTGGTGGAACCCCCCACGTTGTGGGGACCTGCTAACTGGTAAACCAACAGCTTACCCACGGAGCTACTACCTCCCACTTGTGCAAGCAGTCAATAAGCCTAATGAACCAACATGGCTTCCTTGCCAAAATTCAACACAATGCAATTCTTTCTGGACTCTGGCTAATTGGAACCAACTTCACCACAATCTGTGGTGTAAAGATTCCTGGCCATCCTACTGGAATAAAAATAATTGATTCCATACTGCAAAACTTACTCCATTACATATTATAAGTCACCAATTCCAATATGGTTCAGGGTGGAACTATGGCAATATCGGGTTTTGAACCCCCCACCTGCTGATCAGTAATCCAACATCTTATCCACTGAGTTACAACTCCAACCTTGAGCAAGCAGTCACTGTATCTAATGAACCAACATGGCTTACTTTCCATAGCTCAAAAATTGCAATTCTGTCTGGGCCCTGGCTAATTAGAAACAACTTCACCCCAACCTGTGGTGTAAAGACTTCCTGAAAATCCTACTGGAATAAAAATGATTGAGACCTTATTCCTTTACAAGTCACCATTCAAGTATGGCTCGGGGTGGCACCCAGGCAATCCGATTGAAATAAAAAAAATGTATACCTTACTGCAAAACTTACTCCATTACAAGTCACCATTTCCAGCAAGACTTCCAGACAATTCTATTCCAGTGTGACTTGAGTAAAATGTAGAGTATGTCATTTGTGAGCGAAGACATACAGGTGGTTGGGTTGAAAGAGGCAGATGTAGAGGACAGGGGGGTATGGAGACAGATGATCCGCTGTGACGACCACTAATGGGAGAAGCTGAAAGAAGAAGAAGAAGAACATAGGCCAAACAAGTCTTTCAAAAAAGACAAAGTCATAAAGCAATCTTTCAAACAGGTATCTTTATTAATAAATAAATGTACACTTTAGTGTCACAAAGTAGACAAACCATTTGTATTCAATTGACAAATAAAAATAAAGTAACTAATCTATATATATATAAAGCTCAAATACCACTGACTGACTCACTCACTCATCACGAAATCTCAAAAACCACTGAACGGATTGCAATGAAATTTGGAACATACCTTCCTCTTGGGTCTTAGGTGCTCACTAAGAAAGGGTTTTGAAAAATTCGCCCTGGATCGCGGCTAACTCGCGAAAAACGCGATTTCTCACGCATTGTAAATTCTTCGAAATAACAGTACGGATCCTAATGAAACTTAGTACATTGTTTCTTATTAGATGTTATATGCACGATAAAAAATATTTTCAAAGTAGTTTGCCCTGTATCGGTACTACAAAGGGGTAGTACGTTATTTGTTGACGTTACGTTCTGATCTTTGATCATCCAGTTCTGCTCAGTGCTTACTGCTTATTGCCATATTGCTTAGCGTTCTGCCTTCCGTAGCGAAGCACGGGTACTTTCAGCTAGTCTATATATAAAGCTCAAATACCACTGACTGACTCACTCACTCATCACGAAATCTCAAAAACCACTGAACGGATTGCAATGAAATTTGGAACATACCTTCTTCTTGGGTCTTAGGTGCTCACTAAGAAAGGGTTTTGAAAAATTCGCCCTGGATCGCGGCTACCTCGCGAAAAACGCGATTTCTCACGCATTGTACATTCTTCGAAATAACATTACGGATCCTAATGAAACTTAGTACATTGTTTCTTATTAGATGTTAGATGCACGATAAAAATTATTTTCAAAGTAGTTTGCCCTGTATCCGTACTACAAAGGGGTAGTATGTTATTTGTTGACGTTACTTTCTGATCTCTGATCATCCAGTCCTGCTCAGTGCTTACTGCTTATTGCCATATTGCTTAGCGTTCTGCCTTCCGTAGCGAAGCACGGGTACTTTCAGCTAGTGTTAGATAAAGTAAAACCAAATTTTCAGAGCTGACTGATTCAATACACCTCCCAGTCTCAAAAGGGGCAATATTTTTATTTAACTTAAACAAAGGCTGCTTCTTAAACAGAGGTGCAGAATGTAATCGCTAATGGTCATTGTCAATATAAATATAGTGGAGTAAAAAGTAAATATATTGAATCACAATTGTAGTTGGATAGAGAGTACAGTGCCAATTCAACTGTTATAACATCGTATTCCTAAACTTCATTCTGCTTCATTCTGTTTATCCTGTAATAGTATTTCAAAGGCAGTGCTATGTAGGGGCTTTTGGGTCAGAACTGGCAGGAAATGTGTATGCATATGTCATATGCTAGCTTAGGTATGTCAAATGTAATCCCTTTCCCTAAACTGTAGGCACAAATTTAATCCATCGATCCTGTGACAGTCAGGCAAGCAGAGGATGGAGGTTATCCAATATATAGTAATGCCAGATGATAAGTTTATTCTCTTACCACATGATACATTCATTTTGTAGCAGATATCTAATAAACACTGACAGAGTGAGTGCTGTTCGGCTGTGATGCCAACTGAAAAGACAATTTCTTGCTAAAGAAGAAAGAAGTCTTTAATTTTTTTTAACTATGTTTGTTGAATCATGTCAGTGTGCACAACAAAACAGTTCTATGTTAGCATAATGACAGCAGATTATTTATTTACTCATATTACTTCCCATTGTGTATTAAATTGGCACTTGTAGCCATGAGATTAATCTGCATCATGCAGCACAACTCACATTATGAAGTGTTCTTCCATTACTAGTTTACAGTAGAGTTTTACAGAGAGAATTTTGGTAATTGTATATCCAACAGTGAATCTTGAGTTTTTCTTATCCTTGGTAGAATAGAACAACATACTTCGCACATTGTTTGACAAAATATTTTAAAAACTTAATAATCGCGTTGTTCTTGTTGTAGCCATAACAACAACTCTTAAAGAATTTATAATAGCTTGTTAAATGAAACTGGTTTTAAAATATTGTCAATTATTGTCTGAACATAATAAGTACAACAACAACAGTGGCTTTGTGATATTGTGTTTTGGTTGGGTAAAGGTATTGTGCTGACATGGTTTGTGTCAAGTGTTGCTGAATTTACTTGTTTTATGCTTGACATTAAATGGGGCAGATCAGTTATGGGCTCTGATACAGCACATGTCTTATGTTGGAAGATATAGAGTGAGGTGCTTGGGACAGCAGACTAAACACCATGGATTCTTTACAGCCTGTCAGCCAGTGAAGCCTACAGCCTTGATGCAGGGTGAGCTTTTTTGACATTTATAATTTCAGATCCCGAAGCTGTGGACTATTTCAGATTTTAACCTTCTAACAGAAACAGGTGTTCTCCTTTTTCTTCTTCTTTTATCTCTTTATTATTATTATTATTATTATTAGTAGTAGTAGTAGTAGTAGTAGTAGTAGTAGTAGTAGTAGTAGTCGTTTTACTATAATTATTGTGCTGCTTAGAAGATATTGTGCTTCTACAAAAAGAAAGTAACAAGGGAGGGGGTTGTTACTGTTATACAGCCTAACCATGAGATGACTACATGCGAGAGGCATTGAAGCCTGATTTGTAAACATTAGATCAAGTCAATTTATTTAAATTTTATTTGTATAGTACTCATATCAATGAACATTGGTCATAATGCAATTTTACAGAAATCAGTGGTTTATAAGTTCTTATAAATAATTCTCTCTGTAGTTTTGTAACCTAATGTTCTTTTAAGTCTGTATTTGTGGGGCCACCCTCTGCAGCAGTGAGTGGGTTAAAAGTGATGAGAACTCCAACCAGAAGTCCAGAAGTAGGGCATCAGGATAGATCAAGCAGGTCCAGAGAGAGAGAGAGAGAGAGAGAGAGAGAGAGAGAGAGAGAGAGAGAATACAACAAACAATGTAGTTAACAAATTTTCTGGACCTACCTAAAATATACAAATGTTTGTGTGTAAATAGCAGGTGCATAAAAAAAATTCTACCATGTGTTCTGTCACTTAATCAGATTACTTATTTTCCTCTACCAGGAAATTATGAAATGTAGCTTAAAAAGTAAACTCAAATGATTTTAATTGATTGATTAAAACATAGGATCCAATACAGGCTTCTGTGCTCTTGGGACAGAAAGCAAAGTAGGTGAATGTCCATATTGGGCCAATTTAATGCATCAGCATGCTTGATTAATATGTAACATAAAAGGACAGTGTACCCTTTTTCAAAAAGATTAATCCTTCTTTTACAACCCAATTACCTTCAGTGACCAGGTCAAGTTAACCAAGCATATTTCTGCATCCTTCATATGTCTCTCAATTCTCAGGCCTGCCACTGTGCATACATGCACAGAAAAGCACAGAAAACCAATACAGCTTTAACACATCAGCATCTGGACAAGCTCTTTACTGCTTGGTTGTATTACCTATGTAACTCTTCCATGTAAAAATGGCAATAAAATGTTTGTGCTGGAACATAATAACAGCAAATATTAACAATATTAACTACATATAGTTCTAATAATATTATAATAAACCCTACCTGGTTAATTTTAATATAGCATTTTTAAACTATATGGCAAACAATTAGATAAACTAATACCCCTTTCAGAACTAAATTACATTTTTCCTTCTGGAAATTCATCAGATCACCCTTGCATATCTTTCCAACTGTATCTTTCCAATATTTCATTGTGAAAACTCAATAATATTCTTTAACCAACTGATAAGGATTTACAGGGGAACTGCATTTGTTTCTCTAAATGACAATTTACATTTATATGATTACTACATGAAAGTCACATTTTTATAATACTTTCTAAATCTTGGAAAACTAGGACTTTCAGAACTTGAAAAAGCATGTTTGTATGCATTCACAATCTGTTACTGTTAATGAATGATTTAAAAGAGAGAACCAGGAAAAATGTTACAATTTGAATTCTTACTCCACACATCTATTTTACTGAATGTGGCTAAAAACATTCAATAGAATCTTTACAAACACTTAAGGGCACCTATTAAAGAGATATTTTGGGGAACTTGCCTTTGGAATGAATTTTAGGGAAAATTGAGCATTTCTTTTTCACTTTTCACAAACATTATAGTAGTATATTTTAAAGGTTCAGTAAAATGGCAGAAAATAAATCTATGCACAAACAAATGCCAAAATAATGTTATGTATGAAATCTATTCATGGAAATATGCAGCTAAAACCCAAAGTGTATATTTTTTTACTTACAATAATCATTGATGACATGTAAGTTTCAGTTTTTTAAAACATTGTGTGTGAAAATTGTTACATGTTTTAAGTAGATCACATTCCGATTTAGTTTTTTAGTGTTTAGTTTATATATGAATTTGGAATCATTTCAAAAGAAGAAAATGAGCAAGAGAAATCACTTTAGACTTGCTTGTCCCACAGACACTGTGATACAAGGAGCATGGGGCGGTTAAGTAATGATCTACCGTGTCTCAGATTAAGTCACTGTGATGAAAGAGAGAAGACAATAGCAGAGACCAGTGTAAAAGCAAAGTGTGAGAAGATTGAAAAGCTTGGAATCTTCACTGAAGTCATAAAAGGTAAATCTGGCAAAAGTAATAAAACTTGTGCAGCCTTTTTACCCAGTAATAATAAGATTATATATTGTTTAGCATTACAGAATATGAAACATTATTTAAGGAAACTTGTGCAGAAAGGATACCCATGAATCACATCAAATAATAATTAGTATTCACACATCATACTCATACATCAAACTCATACACGCATGTTCATACAAGTTAACTTTCTAAACTCTTTCATTTGTCTCTGTACCCAATCATATACAAATTTATTTACTTTTTCAGATATTTTCCTGTCTACAAAACCATATTTGAGTATACTCTTCTCAGACAAATCTACACATTAATATGCAGACTGACCTTAAGGATTGATCTAGGGTTAGGCTTAGGCTTGCATGATCAGATTGCTATTGCTTAGAAATGAACTTGCAAAAATGATGCAATGTAGTGTTTCCATATAATTAACCCTTTACCAATTTACCAAGTGTATTTCTTTCTAGTTGTTGCCAGGATTATGTATTAAGACTGCATTTCCCAGCAGCCACTGCTTCCATGTCTTGGTCACCTTGATTAGCACATGTATATAGTTTCACAGAACTCTTTGTCTTCATGTTTGTCCCCCATGGTTGTGATTCTTGTTCGATGGTTAAGGTTATGGTTTTTGTTTTTGTTTCTTTGTTTTTTTATTTTGTGTTTGCATTACGATTCTTTCAAACTTTTGTACCTTATTAAAAATGTATCTGCACTTACCTGCATCTGCTTATTCGTTTATTGCGTCACAAAAAGTGAGACCGAATAAAATGTCTGTGGCTCTGTAAATTCCACAGGAGGGGCATGTTTTCTGACAATCATCTTGTGAATTTGGGAAAACTGCACATTAAAAAACAAACAAAAAAAACATAATCCTTGGTGTAAAGAATTTTCTAATCATATGAGAAGAAAAACAGCATGGAATATTATTCTAAAATCTTCTGAATTATCCCAAAATGTCATTGTAAAAATAGGACTTTTCTCTGAGCTTTTTATAAGATTGCTGGCCATGTTTTCATTTTTTTTTTCTGTAAAGCTGTAACAATTAGCAAATATTACTCCTCTCAGTCAATATGCTAAAAATAGCATGAATAAAAATAGTAACATAAGCATGAACTCTTTAAAGTCTTCAAGGATCTCCTTGGATACATGGATGGATTTGTAGTCAGCTAATGATGTGAATCCTTGCAAAGAAGTCCATTTCAGCACCATTTATTTATTTATTTTTAATTTCTCCAGCAGTGTGCAGCAATTGGGTTGAAAAAAAAAAGACTTTTAGAAAAATCTCTTCAATGTTGTGTAGTGCCTTGTTTTTTAGCACAAAACATTCATTATCATGCTAACAAAGAATAAAAAAATCACAGTAATAAAATAATGTGCTTTGATTTCCATATATTATAAAGTAAATCTTGTCCTCGAATGCAACTTTTCTACAGCTAATTTGTTGGGTTATCAGGTTTATTCCTCCACACCAACCAACCTGTCTACTGCATTAACACCTCTGCTAGCACGAACACCACCTTTAGAACAGAAATGTATTCTCAAGCCAAATTGATCTGCATGTCAAATTTGGAGAAGCACAAACTCGTTCCCTGACAAGGTCAAAAGAAATGTTAATGTAAAATAAATCACCAATGAAGTTTATGATTTATACACTGGCTTTTCTGAAATGTTCAGTAGCAGTTAACCTTGACAAACTATTGAATAGGCAGCAAATACTTTGTTGTAGGAACTGAACAAATGCCCATGTGAGAATGTGCACAGATTGTACAATAACCAAAAAACACGCACGAACATGTGCACACTATTAGTGAGCTGCAGATTAAAACAGAGGAAAGAGAGAAGAAAACAATAGTTCTGTCCCTGACTGGCACCCTACATAGAGGCTATCATTGTTTTCACAGCATTCAGCACAATTCTGTTGAGATCTGAAAGAGGAGCAGTTTCTACTGGTGATTAGTTAAAAAATAAATGAAAGACTGCATTGTCACCATTACACAAATCTGACAGCTAGCAGACGTGATAACAGAGTCTTATTCACTATTATCTTTCCTCATCGGCAATTGATCTTGTTTGCGACGCCTCCAAATGCGTCTTCTGTCTCGGCTCAATTACTGCAACTGAATATAACAGATCGTTGTCACGAAAATCGAGATTAAGTTCAACTTCATGCAATTAATACTGGTTGAGAAGTGGTTTATTTCCATCCGTGTTTGAGTTGTGTGCTTGCTGATAATTAGCTTAACCGGAGTAGGCCAGCAGTTGCCACAGCTGTCATAATTAGTCAGAGAATCTTATTCTTTAAAAGGAGCACTTTGTCAAGTGAGAGCATTGAACATGAGTTCTGCCTTTGTACTCATTAAACACCCTCTGTGAACTTCCATTAATTGTATAATAATCTATATTAATCAGACCTATCTTAACACACAAAAATCATCTATCAGACAAAAACAAGCACTAACTAGGCATCATGTTACATATTTGCAGTGGAATCGTACTAACATGCTTTATATCATTACACATATTGAGTCAAACAATATCAAAGCAGTCTGTATAATGCTGAAATTTTAGATAGACAGTCTTCACTATTTTTCCATTTCATTAGTTTTATTCTTCATTAAGCAGCAATCTCATTTGACATTGTGAAGTGCGAATGTCCATTTCAGCAAAAAAAAAAAAAAAAAAAAGAAAAAGAAAAAAAAAAAAAAACAGTGTGTTCTAAAAGGAGTAGTGTAAGGAAGATGGAAGACATGCTTTATAGAGCATTTGCCTTACACTCATCAGTCAAGCCAGTGTGTGCTGTAGGAGAAGGCTGCCCAAGCACATTAAGCATGTCACTTCCTATTCCACCAAAATAACTAAGAAAACCAAGAACCTGACAGAAAGGGAAGCAGAGTGAAAACAGTCATATGCTACATTTCAGTGCTCCAATTAAAGCAAACGTTTCAAACCAAATCTTTCAATTGATTATTTAATACACTAGAATTCAATTTATATTTATCCTAATGGGAATATTTGGTCAGTAATGGAACTATAACAAAAACAAATCTCTACAGAAGCCACGTTAATTAAACATTTCACAGAAATATCTTCAGAAATCCCCATTAGTAAAAAATAAAAATAAAAACCTTTACAAAAAACATTCATTTTTATTTTTTTACTCGCATTATTGTTGAATTAAGTAAAAGCAGACCCACCATAGGGATCTATTATAAAACCTAACAGAGCAGAATACACACAAGTATTAAATGAAAGAAGAAAAACAGTAAAACATTTTATTTTGTATTCTGTACACACACAATCTGCACCATGTCCCAAGATTAATATTGTTTTGATATGAATGGAAGCCTTCATAATTTGCTTTTATTTTCATTGACAAGAGACCTGTACCATTATTAATAACCTTAGCTAAACTTGGTTATCTCTCTTGCCAGGGTACTTAAAGAACCAAACAGGAACCAATGGGTGAAGCTAGACAAACCAAAGGCTAGTGATTGTGGTGTTTGTTTACTTTATTTAGTTTTATTCTATTTTATACAGCATTATTTATTTATTAGTGCTTGTTGGATTTAATTGTCTTTCTTATCAAGAAAGTTTGTTCTGATGGCTTTAGGAGTAAAATTACAAAATGATAATGAAATGATATGTTAAGAGTGACACTAAATTGATTATTCACAATCCATATGAAATCGTTACATGACTCAATAACATATTATTCACTCCCTATGCCTTCTTAAAGAAGTAATAAAATAGCAATAATGTAGTATTTTTTTTTTAATGCCTGACATAATCCTATTAGTGAATTAAAGAGTGGGCTCTGTCAAGACTGCATTTCCCAAGGACCATTGTCTGCACACCTAATTCACGTTAATGTTAATTAGCACTTGTATTTAAACACACTGTTCAAGCACTTTTTTTGTCACTAGTTTGCCTTTTCCTGATGTCTATTTTGTCCACTTTCAGGTCTTGTTATCATGTGTTTAGTATCAAATGCCTTATTTCTTCTCTTATGTGTTTGTTTTCGCACTTTGTTGATAAATTCCGCACAGCTGCATCCGATTTTCCACTTTATTACATGACAGTCTGACAATTTTTGTCCACAATATGTCATTTTTATTTTCAGTTATTTTAGAGTAGTGCCACACTTTGGTATATTTATATCACTTGTCGCTTTCGAGGCAGGCCAACAGACTTACAATGTCTCCGCTTTCATATTACCTTTGTGAGGTCTCCAATTGTAAATATAATATACATTTGAAATATACAGTATACATTATGTGAAATTTTTCCCAGCTCATCCATCTTCACAGAACTCCTCCCACCTCCACAGATTCTGTGATACTTGAACAGGGTATGGATATAAATGTCCTGCACTGCTGGGTAGAAAAGCACAATTTGTTCCTGTAAACCAAGCCACTTTTGGATGGGTGCTGCCACTTTTTATTGCCTTTGAAGCACATAAAGAGACAGCTGAGATGTAAGGATTGCTCACAGTAAGTAAGAAAAAACCTTACTATAAAGCAGTGACTTCTGTCTGACTTTTAAGCATGTATCTGTGAAACTCTGGGTAAGAGCATATCTCAGGCATCAAAGGATACCTTAAAAGGAAATATTGATTGACAGTCTTGTTTTATGTGGACGTTGAGTGTAGATATACATATCTGTAAATCTGAGAGTCCCTGAACTGATCCAGATTAATAGAGGGACGTGCCATTTTGACTTGCAGCTACCTATGAGACATGGCTTTTCTCATTATCCTGACATCAGGCTCCCTACGGCCACAGTGCCAGATCTGTGATTGCAGGGATTTAGTGCATCAGAGTAGGCTAGACAGAGCATGTGTGGCAACAAGAAAACCTGATCCCTGTGTGACTATTTTGTGTCATTGTGAAGTCCTTTTCACCATGTTTTCCAGACTTTCTTTAAAAATGTAAAATAAAATATTAAGAAAGTCTTTCTGCACCCCCACTGATCAGTTCTGCTGAATAAAGTATGTCAGCCCTGTCTATCAAACAAATCGTTTGTCTGTGCACCCCAAGTTACAGAAAACACTATTATGCCAACCATAACTCCTTTTAAACTCATCAGCACTAGACAGAAATTAAATAATTGAGTGCCATACTCATTTAATTGTAATCCAGTTAATTGGCCTAGCAGAGTAATTATGATAAACATTGGGTTGAATATAACTGTGTTTATGTGTTTAGAGTGTTTTTTGAAATACAATAGGAAACTGCTGGTGATCAGTTCTTGCTGAGAATGTGTGTGAGAGAGAGATAGAGGAGGAGGATAGAGTTGAAATAAAGGGTTTCACCAGCTACTCATTAAGCTGTACGTTTCAGGACTCTGTATGCTTTAATTACAATAATCAATATGTTGAAATGCTTTGCCTGTTTATTTTCACTCCATGGCTGTTTAGTGCTCCAAAGCAATATTTTCCCAACACGAAATCCTGTAAAGCCTCGAAAATAAAGCATTATTCTGTTTAACCTGAAGCAATCAGTGCACAGTTTTCTCCAAGATATTGCTCTCTCATTATTTTCCTATCTGAATTTCATCTTCCACACTTCTTCATGAATCTCTCTCTCACACACACACACACACACACACACACACACACACACACACACACAC
>JAAIIK010000094.1:21973-39230 GCA_014706435.1 Silurus glanis
TATATACACTCACAATATTTTACATATATTCTATTATATTTGTGATATTTGTGTATGTGTCAGATTAATATGGACTTGACTGTGTTAACTCTATTTCTGCCCTGACCAGGTACATGTTTTATTCTTTTTTTTAATAATCAGTGGTTCACAAATTGTCTACACTGCCTAGGATCTACTGCCTTGGTGTATTTTGAGTATATATTCCATTACCTCCAGGGACTGTTGTGTTTGCAGCATGTGTTTGTTTGCGCCATGTGCACCTTCATTGCCATGGAGCTCCCACTTGCTACAAGCCTATAGCCTATAGCCTTTACAATAGGAGCAAAACAAACATTCCCTGTATCTTGCAGATCCCAGAATACTGTGTAATGTTTAACATAAGATTTTAGATCAGAATTATGAGACTGATGGTGAATTTATACACTTTAAGATTGACAATATTCACTTCAAAATGTCATAATCCTTAAAATGTAGCTGCCTCATTTATGTGTCTTTATTCAAGTTATTTTTATCTTCAATAAAAGGTCTAATCTAAGGTCTCATACACACAAATAGACTGCCAGTGTTTAATCTTTTATAAGCACCATATTAATTCCTGTTTTACACATAATTTTACTGCATTGCAATGAGCAAACCACATTTAAAAAGAATTATGCTTGGCCCAGTTATGTTACAATTGGAATAATAACCCTGTCATGATACCAGTCAGTTATAGAATAAAAACTACTATCATACGTTTAGGTCACTGATATAATGCCTGACCAAAGGTTTGGTTATAATGTAGCAGCCTGACTATAAATAATGATTCTGATTCTGTGGAGATCCCACTGAACAGTTTCGGTGGAAACAGGAGAGTCAAGGTGAACATATAATTTTACAGTAAGTTGAGCAGCAGTAGTTTTATATTTTTTTGGATGCAATCCGGGTTAGTATCTGGACATTCCTTTCGGTCAGCTTCCACTTGTTAATCTCACAGAAAGCTTCAGCATCAACCATGTGAAAAAAGTATTACATAAAACAAATTTAAACTTAAACAAACTTTCATTCTTAAGTAAAAAAATACTTCTAGTAGTATCTGATTTTCACAATATCTGTTTTTTCCCCAACAGCGAAATCTTGCCTTTACATTCCTGATCTGTAATAGAGACTATTAATAGTTAGCCTCTTTTATTAATTACAAATAGATAAAATAATAATTGTTGTTCTAAATATTGCAGCAAATATGTATTAAAATGCCTCCCTTTTATTAGTTATGCTTTGTTTAAAGAGGTGGAAAAATCAAGAGAGGAAATTATTCCACTATTCCACCACAGTAAGCACTTATCCGGTCACATTTGTCAGCACATACTCTGCCAAAACTACTGTTGTGGGCACAGATCATGAAAGATTTCTGAATGTCTTTTATATTTCTGGGTATCTGAAATGGCAATATACTGTTCAAAATGTGTATAAAGATCAATACATCACCCATGACTAATATTAAATACTGTCCAGTTTATTCAGTTCATGCATGTATTTTATCTGTTGGCCGATTGGCTTAAGGCCATAATTCCCATATCCCATTTGGAGTGTTCGTTCCCATTTGGAGTGTTGGAGTGCTCGTGTGTAGGTATGCTCTGAATTCACAACCAGATTCATCAGAAGTTTAAGTGGGAGATCCATCAAAACACCCAGGCAAGAAAAATGCCAGGGTGTGGAGATTACACTGTTTACTGTAACAGATAAGTCCTTTTTCTTCTTTACCATGCAGGCCTTATTTAGTGCCTGTCATAACACTCCATCATTCAGCCACCTGGGAGTTTCATAGGCTCACACCTACACATGCACATACAAACAGAAGTTCCTATCTTGTCAGGATGTTGTTTTCCATTGCTGCACCAGGCTAGAGTGTTCATGTATTAGTGGCCGTTTCACTTATTAGGAGTGCCAGATGCCTTAGAAAAAAAAAATTAGTTCCATTTCAGATTAGCTGGTTGTGATTTTCTCCAGTCAGTCATTATACACACACTGAACAATGGTGCTAAATGTCTAGTGTTCTATATTATAGTTGAAAAGAAAAGGAAAAATATGATCTGCTGCATAAATCATATACAATCATATACAAACATGCAAAAGACAAATAAAGAAATAAATAGATACATGGGACAAAGTTAGTTGCATCAAAACAAAACATTTCAACATTTTATTGTCCTTTCAACACAAAGTCAAGCTTGTAAAGTGATTGGCTATAAACAGCCACACTCACACTTGTCAATATATTATGTCAGTATAATAAATATTTCTCATTTACTTGCACTTGACTTATACTTGACTTGCTGTTATATTGAACACTTTAAGCTCAGAGAAAGTTACCTAGCTACAGATCTAAGATGATAAAGTCTAGTAGTCACTGTAGATTCTGGGGGCGGGGCTTGTGTACTTGGGAATGGATGGCAAACAGATCACTTCAATGTTTTTCATAGTTTATATTCTAACCTCTAAATACGAAATGCTCCCTAATGCACATTTTAGTGAGTATTCTGTCAGGCAATGGCCAAGGGTTTCCCAGCAATCTAACAGTGCAACAGTGAATGTGTATGGATTGGTTTTTACAATGTTTGGAGTCACTCTTCCTGTCTCAATATTTGCAAGAAAGTATTCCGAGATTACAAATGAAAGCAATACATTTGTGATTAAGAAAATCATGTCTACATCCCATCTATTCAATATATCTTATATTAGACTTACAGTATATATTGGTTTCCTGGTGATCTAGTGGTTAGGATTTGGCGCTCTCACCGCTGTGGCCCGGGTTCAATCCCAGGTCAGGGAACCAACCCCAGCCATTAGGGTTGCACAAGCCTTGGTGCCGGTCCCAAGCCCGGATAAATGGGGAGGGTTGCGTTAGGAAGGGCATCCAGCGTAAAAACATGTGCCAAATCAAACATGCGGATGGTCCGCTGTGGCGACCCCTAATGGGAGAAGCCGAAAGAAAGTTTAGACTTACAGTATATATTATCTTAAAAAAATTTCTCTGATTAGTTGTAACACCAAAGGCCTTAACACGATTCAAATAGGACATTAGCACATTATGTGTTTGATTGCTATCTCCTATTAGATCTGCTAATCTTTACCCCTGCACCTGAAAAAGTATATAATCAGAGTAAACAATTAATTAAACACAAAATTATGTTAATAATACTGCATTTTTAAAATTACAATGTATATTGAATGCAATGTATTATGATTTATAGAAGAAGATCCCTAGATAGCTGTTCACCTTGAATCTAAATTTAGGTCATAACTGATCTCATGCTACATTGCAGGTCCTCTACAGCTATATTCATTCTAATCCAGTGTCAGTTGTGAATTTCAATTTGCAACATCAAGGCCCACAATTAAGGATTCTGTAAGGTGAACTGCCTGATATCTGCTTAAAAACATAAAGTTTGTTTTAATCATCAGATCTGTGTGCACCTGTGTCTCTTTTTGTTTGCAAGTGTGTGTGAGAGTGACAATGATACAAAGAACCAGCTTGTTGAATGAGAATATAAAGTGAGGACACATGACCTCTGCTTTGCACATGAAACAGCGGCTAATATAGAGACATCAAAGAAGCTTTCAATCGAATGTGCACTGTATTGTATCATGTGGCTTCCATAATTAAAGTTGACGCACTGCTCTATTCAGCACCCTTTCAACATAGCAAGGAACACTTTTAAGCAAAGGCCTGGCTTTTAATATTATATCAGGACATCAGCATTTGATCACTATGTATTTACTTGCTGCTTTTTTGAATATTAATCTTTAGTTGTTTGTGATCATTTTTGGCAAATTTGCCCTAACAAGATTTTATTGCCCCTTCGTAATTTTCATGAATAATATTTCGAGTAATATGGATCCGCACAGAGTGGGAGATAGAGAGAGGGAGACAGACAGACAAATAAACATGCAGACAGACAGGATGTGTCACTAGTGATTGTCAGATTATTGTTTTATCAGAAGGTTGTCTATATATGCAGTGATCCACAGGAGAATATATGTTCTTGAAAAGAGCTGCCTTTAGCATGCGCACACATACACACACACACACACACACACACACACACACACACACACACACACATTTAATGGCTACATAAAATACTCTTCCAAATAGTTTCACTAATTCTTTCACCGTAATTACTTTTAATTACTATCATTATACCAATCTAGTCTCTCTCTCTCTCTCTCTCTCTCTCTCTCTCTCTTCCTTTCTCTTTCTTTTTCTTCTGTTTTCCCATTTACATTTACTTATACTTAGACTCTCATGAAAGACAATGATTGCTCATCCTAGAGCAAGATGTGTTAATTTACACATTAATTATAATTGCCTTTTCTGTTACTGATGTATCAGTTGGTGTTCATTCAAATATATATTAAAAAGCCTCCTCAGTCTTTGTTTGAAGTTATAAAAAAATCAATTATTCTACCAGGTTTTGGCACAGGAAAAGGCCTTATATGGTCATGTTCTGTGACAGATTCCCCATTAAAACTATGTATTGTCCAGGTATAGTATGGTATAATCCCTACTGTTTACCAACCCCAGGCTGTACTGATCAGGATTTTAAGTTATTATTTCATCACTGTTGCCATTTATGGATAAAATTGGGTGACCATTGTAGACTTAACAATTAAAGATAAAATATATCCCAAAGCATATATTAATATATAATTCTAATTAGTTCATTATAGTAAAAGTAAGTTAAATGTAGTATCATATTTGTATACACTGCAAGATGACAAGACCTAAGATTAATTGCATAACTAAAATCATAGAAGAAAACTTTATTTAGTCCAGTGGAATAAAATCTTTATTGGATTTTCTAAATTTTTCATTGAATTGTAAATGACAGCAATTTTGTCTATTCAAGGACAAATAAACAAATGCAGCTACCTATAACCTTGTTTGTTTCAAATTATAAACTGATAATGCTTTTCAAATTAGATTTTGCAGTTAAATGCAAAAATGAAATCAAATATTTCTATGTCTGTACCACCTTATGCTCTGATGTCATGAAACATGTTTGTCTGAAATCTTAAGGATAAATAGCTAAATTCCTAATATTTTTCATTACATTTTCAACTATGTAAATGCTAAAAGAAAAAAAAAGGTTTACCTGTCCTGCTGCACTGCATATCATGAGCACTGCAGTGTGGAGGAGCCCTGCTTTTCAAAAAGAATGAAGAGAAGCAGCAATGAATTTAAATGTGGAAATCTACAGAATTCACATTCTTATATTTGTCCTTCAGCTTCTCTGACTATGCACAGAGCCAGTCCTACCTGTCCACCCACATCAGGCTCAGGCTTTAGGAGCTTACTCAGTCTATAACTGCATGAAAAAGTGTGTTCTTTCTCTGTGACAGATCAGAGAGTTAATAAGGGAAGAAAATGACTTTTCCTAAAGTCGTGGTGTACCTAAAACAGTGCAGTGCTGATGGCAAGAGCCAAGTTTTCTCAAGGGCACTTGAGAATGTTTATTGCACACCTTTGAAGAGATAGAGTGTCACAGTGTGCAGTGTGCATGGTGTATTTGGATTTAAATTTAGTAAACCTTCTCTGGTTATGGAATGAAATAAAGACTGGTTCAGTTTGATTTGCAGTTAGATGATCTTTAAATGGATGCTTTAACATTGCATTTACATTGCAGTGACTCATCACTGAGTGCTTAACTGTCATCATATTCTTTTGACTCTTTAGCAGTAATCTCTTTTTATTTTATTTGAATTTCTTTTATTTGAATTTAAACTTCCTTCATGTTATGTCGTACCTTTCGTAATTTTTTGAGCAATAGAATATATATATGAAACTAGCCACACAAATGCATTCACTTGCTTACAGGTGATTCTAATGACAGTTGTTAATGCACATGTGTGAGAAAAAGAGAGCGATAAACATTTTTTATAGAGGTCATGTGACAGGAAATTAATGGATCTCTTGCCACATTTTTAATATCAATCACTTGTTTTTTCATTTGGTTACTTTCAGATTACTATAACAAGGTAGCATCTACATAGAACGAACATATTAATTAATAGTAAATTCATAGTAATGGTTAATAGAGCAGGTAGCCAGCTTGATTAGTGCTTTTTTGGGCTTTTTGGACTATTTCCTGTGCTACTATCTAATATGTGCGACCCTTTAAGTGAAAGCATTACTGATATTTGGCAAGTATTTTGGGGAAAGGTGTAAAATTTTGGTGAATATCCTGTTTGAATTATTTTAGTATAACTGAGTTTGCCTGTCATACAGTAAAAACATGATATGAAAAAGTTATGTGCTGAACCCATGCAATTAAGAAATAGGAATAAGAATAAATAATAAATGTATGCTTTATTATTTGTTATATAAAGTGCATTGCTTTGAGACAGTGGCTTGGGAGCACAAATAGGGTGTTACGATAATTTAATAAAAACATATTTGTATTACTATTATTTACTGTATGCACTCTGGTTTGAAATTGTCTTTTTGTTGCCAGCTAGACTAGACAACTCTAGCACTAGTACAAACTATTATTAGTCTCTTATTGCAGTCATTTTAGGTTAGGCAGATTTGCTGGATGCTTTCCATCACTGTGCATTCAACTAATTACACATTTTGCATTTCACTCATGATAAGAGCTGTGCTCAACGATTAAATGAAAATGTTAAATTGAGTGCAACCTTTACAACCTTCTACCATGTGCATTGGTGTGTGATATGAATGTGATTTCTTTCTTGGTGTGTGATATCAAAACTGCATGTTCTTCAGAAAAGTCAACAAGGACAGAAAGCTTTAATTTAGGAAAAAAAAAAGTTGAACGAAATGTTTGGTAAAAGATTCAGGGCACAATGAATCTTTAACTGTTTTTCACTCATTTTTTTTCTTAATTTACTCATACACAACTGCACTTTAACTTAACTCCTTGTCAGCAGTAAAATCTCATTTTCTGTTTGTCTTCCGATGCAAATAGGTGCTCAGTCATACAGTGGGCTAAGACACAAATTGAAATCATACTCAAACATTTGTCTTCCATTCACTGTATACTCAAACGGCTAACTGGAAATCTCATTCTGGAAAATATAATAGAACAAACACTGAGATTGATTTGTCCAGAACTACTCAGATTAAATATTTCACATTCATTTCCAAATATGGACACTTAGTGATGTCTACTTCTTTTTAAGACACTTTTGGATGGATATTATTACATTATGCAACCAAATGTAAGAACATATAATAAATTAAACAATATAATGTATTTTAACAAGTTGAGCATTATTTCCACACCTGTTACCTCAAAGCTTAATCTTCTTGTGCTTTGCTAGAAATGTTTCTGCTTTTACTTCATTTCTAATCAAATGGCAAAAATAGCAGTTTAAATGGTTGCAAAATAAATGGTTGTCTGTAATCCATTTTACATGAGTACACTTGATTATGTGTTAATTATTGTCTGCAAATGTCATTCATTCTACAAGTAAAAAAGATAAACCATAATCAATCAATACATGAGGTAATGTAATCTCAAATCTAGTTAAAAAAAAAAAACTGTGAGCTGTTCTATGAGATACTATTTGTGGCTCCACTACAGTGTACTTCAATTTAGAGAGAGACTTCCAGAGAAGCAGCTGCATCCCTTTTGATATCTCAGTTCTTCCCAAAATATGAGGGGAAGCATCTCATATTTTTCAGTATTTAAATCCAGTTAAGTTTGCCTCAGATTAATTATGCACTTTAGCTGCAGATGGGATAGTTAAAGGCTTAAGATACTGAAATGCATGATTTTCATTATTTAGTTGCCATCTCCATGTAGCACCATTATCCCTTTGTGAGAATATGTAAACTGAGAAATATGCAGCTACAGTATATGTGTTTAGTTTTGTGTTCAAATCAAGGAGCTTAAATAAAACAAATTGTCAGAGACATCGTTATGCTTTACACTTTATCTTCACCCTGTTGGACTGATCTCACATGTGCTCTAAATGTATGGCACCTCTAAAGCAGAACCACCTTTCAAAACTGTATCTTTTTTTTTTATTCATCGTTTTTTTTTTTATCTGTAAAGTTTTATCTTTCTTAGGCTTTATGGATGCGTGGAATTCTTTACTGCTAGCTACACACTGTGCCACATGCCTCTTTCTATCATTTGGTTTGTATGTGTGCGATAAATGAGATTCCTAGTGCTGGACAGTAACACTGCAAGCGCTGAAGAATGGGAAAGCAATAAAGTGCTGTTACTGCTCATCTTCTGCCAGCCAGACTAACAAGCCAGTCCTGTTTAGGCAGAAATCCATTTACCTGACGCAATCACATGGAGCAAGAAATGGAGCTGAACGGGGCATTCTGTCTCTCTTACTCTCTTTTTCTTTCTCCTATCCTTCCTTTCTCTAATATATTCTATCCTCCCTCTCTCCCTGCAGTCTTACAGGACTCACGTGAAAGAATATGCTAAAGAGAACAGCATCCATCTCCTAGTTTCACATCCATCAAAATGATGTAGTAACACTGCTTGCTCCTAATGCTTACCTGTTGACCTTTGCACGAGCATGTGATGTAACATTATAAGCAAAATTGTGTGGAAGTAGCATATTTTCAAAACATCTATTTTTGCAATCTAGTAATTTTCCACCTAACCACCAAAAACTGCACAGTTATTGTTAATAACATTTCATTTCATTAACCAGGTCTTAATTATTTATAAATTCTTAATTTAGTACATGAGTCAATTAATCATGCCTTCAGGGGTACCTGAATATTAGAATCAAGTTTTATGTAAAGAATGGCCCAGAATGCACCGCTGTCTACAAAAATGGACACACTGGTTTTCCAAATCCATGCTGCATTCCAATTCGCCTACAGTATGCACTAAGAATATATGATTTATGTCTTGCTCCATGATAACCTAAGTGTATATATATATATATACACACACACACACACTCTTTATGAAGAAAAATTTAAATGTGTAGCTGAAACATATGCACATACTGGGACATGTAATAGAAGTGTTGCCTAGTCGCACACACTGTCCCATAATACAAACTTCACACAAGAAAATCTAGAAACAGGGTTAGGATTAGAGTTAGGGTTAGCAAAGAACAGCAATGTACATTTGAACATTGGTACATAGTTGTTCCTTCTTGTTTGTACCTCTAAAAGAACATTTATGCACCCTAGTGATAGAACTGTACCTTTGAGTCTTGTTATGGTTTCAAATTACATTCTGATATTTTTTCCATAGAATTTCACTAATGTTCTGCGTGCAGGAAATGCTATGGAAAAATAATAGCAGAAAGTAATTTCAGCTTTTCTTCATTCATTATTCCATATGTTACATAATATCATTTAATCATTTAATTTACAATATTCTTTAAACAAATCTATTTACACCTCTCTAAAATGTATTCTGTCACAAAGCTGTTCCTCAATTCCTCAAAGAGGGATTAGGTGTGTTTATGGATCCACACTTCAAAAACCAACAAAATAACCTTGAGATACTCGTTTCAACATAGTAAAATTTGGGACACTAATTCTGATCTCGGATACTATTCCTGGCAATTGAAGGCCAATTAAAATGCAGAAGAGTCATGTTCACAGTCAACTAATAACTGATTGCCCACACCTGGATTAAATAAGTGTCAATCGCCACTTGTTATATAAGCAAACTACACAAGGACTGTCCCACATTTGATATATCAAGTCTATTGTTTTATGATTGCTATCTCTGGTGTTGACCTAGTTTTATTTTCTCATTTTTTTTATTTATGTCTTGTTCCATGATAACCTGACTGCCCCACCTTGTGTATGCTGTGACTTGTGACTTTTGTTTAGTAATTTTTTTTTTTATACCTGACAGTACCTGCCAAAAAAAAAATCATCATCTCTGCCACTTGACCTCATGTAAATAAAGCTATTTTTGCACTTTATATAAATAAATATACATTTCATAATAAATGTATCTTTCCTTCTATGAACTTCTTGCTGTATCAAGCCTTCTGTGTTCATCTGAGCAATAATGTAAATACACTGTAAAGAAATGTAATCAGAATATATATCATCTTCCAGCTGCCACAAAAAAAGGAAGAGCAATGTTTTATAAAGCTTGTGGCAGCATCTGAGGGAAGGTGGATGATTTTCATATGCATTATATATTTGTATACGACTAATCTATACAGCAGGCGTCAAATCAGTTTCAGCTGTATACTGACTGTATTTTTTCCCAATGTAGCTAGCTAATGTTTGCATTGAAAGATGTTCTTTTAAGTATGACTAGACAGGTACATGCTAACATTGCTGATTTTATATAGAAACTCATTTTGATTTATAGTTAGGGGGTCTTAAAATGGTAACCAAGAGACTTCATTTTACTCTATACATCCAGAGAGAAAGAGAGAGAGAGAGAGAGAGAGAGAGAGAGAGAGAGAGAGAGAGAGAGAGAGAGAGAGAAATGCGAATAGCATGTCTTTACTGGTAGCTAAATATGGTATATAAGACATAAGGGAACAGAAGCGAACACACTGGTATTCCTCTGTGATCATGAGCTCTAGCACACACTAATGTGTTTAATCCAGCTGCAGCACTGATGGACCCACAGATGGTTAAAGGGGACAGATTATCCAAGCTTTCCCCAGAAATTAAGCCTTTTTGTGAGCTGCAGAGTGTAGCATTCCATTTTTTTCAAGCTGTCTTGTGATTATACTGTTATCAATGTGCAATGAAATAACAGTAATTATCAGAAATAGTTTCAGATGTTCTATTTCTGCCAGTAACAAATATTCTGAAGGAGTTCTCAGTCTCATCCAATAGATTTGCATCTCTTCCTTTCACACCTTCTTTCACATCTGGATATTGTGATAATCTTGACGTGATGGCTCCATGCCTGGTTCAGCTCACCTCATGCTTTTGGCAGCAGATGCAGCATGTGAGCCAGCAATGACGCTTAATTTCACCTTCTCCATCCTTGCACAAGCCAAGGCCTAAGCTTTGACCTGCTCTATCCTCCAGTCAGAGCCCAGAGTTCCAATGAGGCAGAGATGATGTCATATTATGATTGGAGGGTGAGTGGTGTTTTGTTTACACCCCACAGTAGTTTATATTCTCTGTATCTCTCTGGCCTCCACCCCAGGCCTCTCTATTAACCTATGCTGCCCCGCTTGATGCTCTGTGCTCTGATCCTCTAGATAGAAAAGGCAACGTTTGCTACAAACTGAATCACAAGGCGCTCTAAACACACATGAATGCAGTGAGCATGTCTGCACATGCATGTGCACATCTACACACACACAAACCCCTGCAGTTTATTTCAGGCTGAGTTTAGCCGGATGGTGATTGCGCCCTCTTACAATTTTATGTGATGCTGAGCAAGTGGCAGAACAAGGCATTAAACATCATGTCGACTTTTTTTCTAGACTGGATAGCGCTCTATTTATAATAGACATTACTATTACTTGCCTATTACAATTACTTACCTAATATAGCTAAGTTTAAAATGCTATCTAATCAATTATTAGTTCTTTTTTACTAGACAACTGGGGAACCTTTAGAATAAATCAGCTGACTACCTTTTGCCAACTTCCTACCAACTAGAGAAGTGAAAAAAAGTCTTACCTGTTCAACAAGAAAAATCTAAAACTCTACAAGTTCTAAATTCTTTTACTTTTCTTTTTTCACTCTACTATATATTTTTATTCTTTTTGTGTTTGCTGGTTGCCAGGTCCTGTCTGTCACTGTCAATTGTCATCTTTTGTGCCTGAAGATTTTGAGGTATCTGAGCACAGGATTGTCATGGTGGCTTATATTAGTTTAAAACATCCTGTTATAAAGATTATTTTCCCTGGCCAGTTTTTATATATACAGTGTATTAAATACAGTGTATTGGGATTTTACCAAAGTAAAAGTACCAAAGACAGGTTTGTAAAACAATTTTTTGTCCATTTGTTGGGTCCAAACTCTGAGCCAATTACTTAATAGAAGCTGCAGAACTAAATCATGATCATTCAAAGAAATCTTTTTTGGCAAATGTTTTTGTTTTGAGTTCTGTCAGATTGAATAGAAGACATTTGTAAACATAAATTTTGATGCCTTGTTACATACTCACAAACAGAAAAATGGATTTTGAGTGGACCATTCTGACATATATGGGTTGCTGGTATTGAACTACTCCAGTTTCGATTTTACTATATATGGTGAACCTTCACCCTAGTCCCAAGTGCAAACTTTCAAAATTCTTCTGGGATTGTGTTTAGCTCCATCTTTGCCCTCAGCCTTCACGTCTCCAAATCCCTGCCAATTAAATCATCCCCTCAACAAGATGCTACAACGATCATGCTTCACTGTGGTGATTGTGTTTTCAGGATGCTGTGTGTTTGATAGTGTAGCATCTGTGCCAAATGAAGCACATTTTTACCAAGGCCAGAATGTTACATTTTGATCCAAGTAACGCTTTTTCCACATGTTTCCTCAGTCTCCAAAACGCCTTTTCCCAAAATCTGAATGGAATTTTTAATGGCTGACTATAAGACTGCAACATGTTTGAGCTGTAGATATAGGGAGCTCTCCAGTTCTGTCAGTTACCCATGAGTTCTCAGATTTTGTTCAAAAGAAATTATTTCTCAACTGGTTACTGATGTTTTTATGCCAAGCTACAGTTGTGGCATATTCTTTATTTATTTTTTTTTTTTACTAATGTAAAAAAAAAAGAATGGCGCACTGCATAGTCACAGCTGTGTTCAAAATCTCAATTTATTAATACAAATAAATGTATTATTATTTTTTTATTATTCAAATCAGTGGAAAGTTTGTGTTTTGTATATATTTAAATCAATGCACAGTAAACATTTTCCGTCAGCCACTGCACCTCATGGGACCATGCCATATGTTTGCTCACCTGAGCCACATTCACAATAATTAGCTTAGCACTTAGCACTTTTGTAAGCAGCCCACAGCTCACCTCACTATTTGTTTATTGAATGTCGTTCAAAATATTCTTAGTTCACATCCAGGTTTTTGCTTTCTTTGCTTACTCAGTCTTCTGGGTGTTTTATATGTTCTGTTTTCTTGTGAATATATTGCATGTTTGCACCTAAAATATTTTTTTTTCACACATTTGCATCTGCTTTATGAATCTTACATGACAGTCAAGCCATAGACTCTTAGTCTACTTTGTATGTTGTGCATTGTTATTGGTCCTTTCTAGGTAACTTTCAAATCCAGTCACAATTTTAATTTGTGCTTCATGGTGTATAGCAGGGATGCTTTGAACTGAGTGATTGTAATGCACTGACAGTAGAAAATAATACTTTGTAGTCATTCATTTATTCAGAACACTAAACTATGTGTGTGAGAGATGCTTGACTTATGAGTTAAGTTTGCACATGACATAACTTGATACTATTATTTAAGTGGCACAGTAATTGCAGGGCAGTATAAGTTTATAGCTCTATTACAGATGAGGAGTAATTTGTAAATGAGGAGTTAATAAGGAGTGTGGCACTTAGATGCTTTATAACTGCTGCTTTTAATTAGAATGGGTGCAATGCTCTGTCAGGTCTAGCAAAATACATATGCCGTGCACATAATCAACTAAAACGATGGAGACAACTGGTAAAGAAATATTGAAAGTGATATGTACGAAGAAAATAAGGTCACAAGGAGTTTTGTATGGGAGCATTTGTATATAGAGCAGAGTAATCAAGGACAGGAATGGTGTCAGCATTTCTCCTAATATGACAGCCAAATGTAATGTGACATATTGTGTGTGTATTGGCGGGTGGGGTGGGTCGCAGATGTAAATCGACAGAACTGCTGGAGCTAAGATACAAGAATAGATGTTAAGAAAGCAAATCAATAGCAAACGCAGCTGCATCCAGAGAATCATCCCAATCCCTGGTACAAAGTGCCCCTGGGCTGCTGGCAAATCCTGAAACCACTCTCATATGTATTAGAGGAGAATTAATTGAATGCTGGAGATGTGGTGTGGTGCAAGTGCTTTGTCTGTTAAATGAGACACAACCATACCTCGCTGATGTATGAGTCCTGTTTAAGAGCAGTTTCCATTAAAGGTGTGTGAATATTCATGACTTTGTAGCATTGAAAAATGTAGCCTCACAATTAAAGGTATGCAAACCTTTTTAGGAAAGGTACAGTGATGTGTTAATTGATCTTGTGGGAGCAAATAACTTTTTTATAATCATCTTTTTTTCAGTACACTCCCTGTTTTGTGTAATATACTAAATGAAGATATAAGTGGATTAATAAAAATATTTATCAAGAAATTTCAATAATCTGTAAAATAATTATTAGCACTAATGGGATAATAATGAGACTAATATAGAGGAAAGCTCTAACAAGAATCTTTGTTCATTTGGACGCTGGAGAGGTTAAGACTTTTGCAGAATGTGCAAAGTGATGAGTGTGAGTTAAAAGCAGAAGTGAAAGTCTGCATGTGTCACCATGGAGACAAGTGTCCAAGGAACAGTGACAGTGTACCCTCCAATGTAACCTTCCTACTTGCTGGCACATACACACACTATTACCAATCTGAGGGGGATGGGCACTCAATCACTTTAACATCAGGCCTAAAATACCCAGTGGCCACTGATCATCAAATCATATGATGACCAGGAGGAGGAGTGGTACATACGAGATGAAGCGGATACATTATTGATGAAACGGTGTAATGCACTAGAAAACCATGAGCTGTATTTTCCCCACATGACCACTCAGTATATTGAGCAGTGCAATGCTACCTCGCTTGAGGCTATATTGCCTCTGGCTCTCATTAACTCCCAGAATGCTCTCTGATAAAGGTCTTGGAAAAAGCAGCAGATAGATGACTCAGCCCAGGTCAAAGGTTTTTCAGATTATATGCTGTGTAATAACACAACATATTCTCTAGGAGAAAGCAATGTAATGCCACTTTTCTGTCATGTCATGAAATTTGTTAAGGCCACTTTAAGCACACATGAAAGGTTTTTCACTGAACAGCAGGTGACTTTTAAACAGGTTTCAGATGCTCAAAATTATATCTGAACACCAAATAAAAAAAACATGCATATAAAGCTTTTTAGTCTCCGGTGTGGCAAAGCCATCTGTGCTCTTACATAAATATCAGACATCATAATACTACTAAGTAGACTTAAAGTCAAGCTTATTAAACTTCACAACTAATTCAAGAGATTTCTGAGAACATTCTTTTACCATTATAAGTTATTCTATTTGTTTTCTTTAGCCTGATACATGTTCTCTTCTGATTTGCAATTTGAAATTAATCGAATTTAGCTAGTTTCAGTTAGAACCTGACGCGGCACTGATGTACAGTATATAAGTCTTTGGCTAGTTTATCTACAAAATAACACAAAATCATATGCAACAGTTGATTACTTCAGTCAAAAATGCTATGAGCCAGTAAGAAACATGTCTGGATTTAGACTGAGATTTAGCGAACTGTAAAGGTTTTAGGTATATGTTGTTTTTAGCTAACTTACAGGATTCCACTTGTTTTAGTGTCCTCTAAAACAAACTATTAGGTCAACCGCTTAAACCACAGGATCCATTGGGACAGACATATACTTCCTTGCAACTACATTAATACATTCATCTTCAGCAGAGGTGGAAATTTACGAAGTACAAATACTTTGTTACTGTTTAAGCAGATTTTTCTGGCATCAGTCCTTTACTTCAATGTTTATTTTTCAGACAACTTTCTACTTTCACCCATTACATTTTTACACAAATATCTGTATTTTCAACTTCTTACATTTTCAAAACAGGCTCGTTACTTTAGTTTTAATCTATCCGGTGAAATGTCAATATTTTTTTCTTGTCACTGCACGTTTTCAGACCATCAACCAATTTTTTGTCTTTGCGCGTGTGTTTTTTTTTTTTTTTACAATCTACCACTGGTGTATCATTTCCTGGCTCTCACACACCACACATGTAGGCTAGTTTATGATGCTAACAATAAGCAAGGCAGAAGAGAACAAGAAGTATGGGGTTAACATGGATGAGACAGAGGGAGTCAGCGATGTAAACATGACTGAGAACAGAGACATTCCTGATCACCTGATCATTATCTTTTCTCTGCGTGTGTTCTATATGGTGGATGTTCATCCTGGATACATTTATTAGGAAACAAAATTTTAAATTCGTTTTGTATAATAAATTCATTAGGGCTTTTCCTCATAACACCAAAACGAATTTACGAAACTTAAATTACTGTCTTTTTTGATCATACAGATAAGAGCAATAAATCATTCAAATCTGTAAAGAATCTATTTTTATTTCTACACACTCATAATAACAATAAAACGCTGGTCTTTTTTTCTATAATAAAGAAGACAGACAGGGTGGGAGCTCTGAATCTTAGTTAATGCTTGCCTCACAGACATAATAATAATAATAATAATAATAATAATAATAATAATAATACTTTTAAATAAACCGAATCACATCGAAAACAAATAGTCTCTGATTATGTAATCCGTATGAAAGTTAGAAGAGGTACAGTTTTTCCAGTATCACCTCATTAACCGTCCGTGTGGAAACAGCAAATGTGCCATTTGGTGTCCTGGTGATTTACATAATTTAAAACACAATTACTTTAAAACATTTACAAGAATATTTTGTCTTCATGCTCTATGTTGAGGATGGTTTCACTAATAATAAACATAAATTTGCATAATGCATCCATATTTATTTGGATATAAACAAAACATGATGGTTGTGCTGGTCTAGAAAATAAATAAACAGCTGTTGACTAATCAAAATTCAGAAATCAATTCTTCTGTAGTATGATGATAATAATGATAGCCAGAAGTCTTCAGAATAAACGAATGCCACCTAAAGGTTATTATGCAATAATTTGCTTGGTCTCATATGAATAGCTATAATATAATTAAAATAAAGAGACTTATTCCATAGCAAGTGTTTCTTGCAGTACTGGCTCACACCCCAGAAGAATGCAAACACAGTATGCTATATTTCTCCACCTCAGCATTTCCTATTTATTTGTCTTTGTACAACTCTGCAATTTATTAGAAGACTTTTTCGCAGCTCACACTCTGGCTGGCTTTCGGTTTCTCCCACAATCTTGGCTCTAAATACTAGGTTACATGCACATCCAGTATGAAACATTATCCCAGTGATTGGTACAGATCTTGAGGTTCAGTGTGTAATGTATGTGTGTGAGTGAGAAGTAGAGATCGAGAGAGAGAGAGAGAGAGAGAGAGAGAGAGAGAGAGAGAGAGAGAGAGAGAGAGA
>JAAIIK010000094.1:56101-78679 GCA_014706435.1 Silurus glanis
ACACACACACACACACACACACACACACACACACACACACACACACACAGAGGTACACCTTTAATAACACAATCACAGTCAGAGGTTTATGATCGCAGTCCCACTGAACAGATAATATCGCAAGAAGAAATTAAAGAAAATAGCCCTTTAAGAGTGCCAGAATGATAACAGAATGCCAGTAGGTACAGCTTCAATTGCATACATATAGTATAGTAATACATACGGTTGCCCATGACACAGCAGAAAACATTCCTGTAGCCAGCATACATATAACTGCTTCAAATTGACAAGGACATGGCTCAGTGTCAATATACAGCATTCCTAATGTATGTCTCCCATGGAGACTGCATTACTCCAGACTTGCACTGGATGATTCCCATGTTCTTGATATCCTGTCAGACATGATGACTTTCTTTGCACACACTGCTTTGCTCATTTAATCTGTCCAACCATGCATGTACTTTTACATTCAGCTTCAGCAATTACTTGACTTTCCAGCTTCTGTCTTGCTGGTTTTCTGAGGTGAGTGAGGGCAACGTCTGAGGTGCCTCATTGCTAGTGATTTGCAGTGGGTGAAGTTTTCGCTGCAGTAAAATAGCTGAATATGCTGGATGACTGGCCATTTCTTTCATATGGATGCGGTAGCATCTCCCACACACAGGTAAAATGTAAACTACCCCATAACCTGCCATGTGTATTACCTAAGGTTATTTATAATGACTGTTTATGTAGAACACTATATACAAAGTATTTACAGGTACCAATTAAAGAACATGCATTAAAAAAAAAAAAAAAAGATTTAGCCACATGAAAAATGTTTGTACTAGTACGCTATGTGGTATATGATTAAATGTAGCCTATAGTGTAAGAGGATATAAAAAAAAAGGTTAAGTACGAGCTCAGCAGCTGTCTTTCTGGCGCCATTCCTACACTGACCGATCACAATTCACGCCCACACACAGTAGGTACTCAGGGGTTCTGGGTAATGATTTGACCAACAACTCCTCTCTCTTTCACTCAACCATGAGCCCAGCAGGTGATTCATCTATAGATATAGCATAGCGAGATTCTGGCTATATGTAAAACACAGGTCTGTTCAAGATGTTCCAGAAAAAGTGCAAAAATGTATTCTATAAGCAGTAGTCAAAACAGATAATGGGAATTATTTTAATAGACCAAAAGTAGACAGTTGCCCATTTAAAGCTGACATATAAATTAACATACATAAACATAAAGAGGTCTGTGTTAATAGCATGTAAGTCATGTCTGCAACAGATTTAATGAAGGATGGAATCGTTTTGTCATTATATAAAAATATACTGTATGTAATTTCCTGGATATTAGCTGTGTTATTAGTAAAACAGAGAAACCTGTACTAAGCAGTAACACATATACAAAAGGTGTTAGTGTCACATATTCATAGCATATTACATTTTATAAGATATTAATCAATATTTCATATTATTTTGGCACAACCTTGATATGTATTACTAATACATTTACTATTCCAAAATCTTACTTTATGACCTTACAAAAAAGCAACCTGAGCAGGACCTTCTACTCATATGGTATTGGAGTATCTACAATGATGTCATGTCACCTGGCATGTATATACTTAATTGTGCAACATTTGTACTTCATTATAATATGATGATTATTAATAGCATTTATTTTAGTGATACATATTGAATATAGTAAAACAACTTGCAGGTCTACATTCATATTGTGGGTATGTCAAATACGATTTACATTAAAATTTCTTAAAAGATTTATTATTTAAATGCATTATTAATATTAATTAGCCTATAATTTCAGCCTACTCTTTGCAGTTAAAATAACAAGGAAGCAATAATTGTTTTAGTATATATTTATTATGTTTTAATTAGGGCTGTCAAAATTAATGCATTAATAACGCATTAACGCAATCTCATTTTAACGGCAGACATTTTATTAAATGCAACGCATTTCTGTTTGACCATTTTTTATTAATAAATATAAATAAATAAAGAGGTCAAATTAAAAAGTTCAACATCATAAAACACCATAATTACTTTACAACATTTACAAGAATAATTTGTTTTCATGCTCTATGTTGAGTTTTATTTTAACTAATAATAAACATGCATTTGCATAAAGCATCCAAATTTGTCCATGGCCATGTTATTTAGAGTATTGAAAACTTGAAAAGTATCCATTTAAGGTAGATTTAGAACAGATAAAAGTTAATTGTGAGTTAACTCATGGCAATCATGCGATAAATTGCAATTAAATATTTTAATCGAATGGCAGCCCTAGCTTTAATATATATTTTAAATCTACACTAGTATTTGTATTTATGATATTTGATTAAATCTATTAAATATATTACATCTTTTAAACCTTCCAATGTTGCAAAGCCTAAATAGTGCAGTATATTCCAACAAATATAGTTTTTGAGATTAAGCCACAAAAAGAAACTGGATTACAATTGCTACTTGCAACAAATTGTTATATATGTATATAAATTATTACAAGTAGGACCCTTGTTTTATATTTACATATTTTGTTGTTAGTTCGCATATGTTCAGAGCCACTGGTAATGGTTATTTGTGAAATATTTTCATAGAACTATTGTAAGGCATGTTACAATATAGTATTAAAGCATTTCTGCAAATACATTTTGATAACACAATAGTTGCTGTCTTTATATATTGTAATCACTTGCTTTACTGAATACAACTTTGGACAAATAAGGTGGTGGGACTCAAGGCATCTTAAAGACATGATAGTGTTTACTTTAGTGTTAAACCCATAGTATTCAAGTTAACTGTTTCTTATGATAAAGCAAGTAAAGCTTTGAATCAAATGCTTACTCCTGAGCTAATGAATAATCAATGACCATTGAAGCATGCATCTATTCTTTATGAGTTTCTTTTTTAAGGCTCATTCTCCACACTGCATTCAGATATTTTTATGTAGTACACCAGCAAACTGTACATGCTGTAAACCTGAAAGCAAGCAACAATGGACATCAGTAAATATTTTTAAATTAATTAAATGATCAACAAAAGGATCTTAAAATTGAAATATGATAATACATTCAGGATCAGTTAGCGATTGTCTGGATTTTAAGAGCTTGCTCAATTGAGTTAACACAAGAGACTTCTGGTACCTAATCCATAACTGCTATACAATGAAACCAGAAAGGCCTCCTTCTCACAAATGGTTTTGATGGTATGAATTAAAGGGACAGACAAACAAGACCAGGATGACATGATGAAAAATACAAGCAATTCATTTAAATCAATTCGGGTTAATCTTAAAAGCAAACATGCAGAAGAATCAAATCCTACTTCACATTTCCTAGTGACCCAAACTGCAAACAGTGCTTGTTACATGTCACATTGCCAATTCGAATGCTGCATATTTCCACCATTACTTATTATTTACACCAGGCACTGTCAGGACTGTTGATTCATAGACAATTTCAGATTTGTCAGGAGATTATAAGGAACACATACAGATGCCCATTTGAAACCAGTTCTGGTTTGTACAGTTATATTTAGCTGGAGCTTGGTCAAGGTCACAGTAGTGTCCTCTGTGAGCGAGAGATGCAGCTCAGTCTTTGCCTCTCTCTGGAACTCTGAGAACAGTGTAAAGGAGATTGAAATAAGATATGATCTAGGCAGACCTAGCACTGACACTGACCAAGAGCTTACAGTGATTAGCAACTGAAATGATAATAGAATGATGTACAGCCAAATACGTTTGCATGATATGAAGTCGATTTTGTATTGAAAATGCGATTTAAAAATCACCTGAAAAACAATATCAGTTGTGTAGATTTCATTATGTAACTACAAATTTCAACGCAACCATAACACTACACCTGACATTCCCAGAAAGATGCAACAGCACTCTGTCTATAGTTAGGCCTACAACTGAGATCATAATAAAATCTAAATATATGATAACTAGTACATATATAAAGATGTATGATGTAATGTGTATTGGTCAGGTGTCCACTAACTGTTCCCTATATTGTGTCTATATAGGTGTTTACAATATGCAGTCCTACTTCCTAGTACTAAACCTGTTAGTGACATAATCAGTAGACATGACAAACAATACTTTTGAGGAATATAATTGCTGACTTAAATTATCAAAGTGCTTCAGCTGAAGATACGCCAGTTTACAGAAAGCACCTTAAATGGGAATGTACAAATGAACGTGAGCTAGCTAGTAGTCTAGCTGACAGGCTATAAAGTGAGCGCGGCCTAATTCCGCCAGTGGAGCAACACTAAACAGAACATTTGGTCATATGGTGTCCAAAATGAATACTGCATAATAATTTCTTGTTTATAGAACCATTGTACAAAAGCAATATTGTCTAATTGTACGACATAGCACAAACCAAATGCCTAGTTTATAACCTTGCATGCTCAATACAGCAGGAAAAAAAATCGTTTATTTTAATAATCCATCATGATTAGCCAAGGACACAAAGTAATTTTCTCCTCATTCTTGTTTGAGATTCCACTAGACCAAAAACAGATGGAAAATTTGTTGTTGTAAATTCTTATGCTATCTCTGATAGAGCCAGCTCAGGAACTGTTTATGCGTGACCTGACTGGCTTCACTGGGGAGCATCTTTTCAAAATGCACTTCTGAGAAAGCTTAAGATTTAAGAAGTGAGAACGTACTGGGTGGTGATGGTGTCTGGGACCTAGGAAATTCACTCAGTGTCTTCTGGGAAGAGCTTAACAGGTTCAGCAAATTTATTAGAATTTGGAAGAGGAAGTATGAAAATCCAAAATAGACAGACATAAAACTAACACAAATACAAGTACATTTTATAGGTGAATGTTTTCCTTCAATTTGCCCTGAAACAGTCACTGTAGTGTGGACAGGGAAATTGGAAATCCAACTACATTCGGTAAAGCCGATATTCTTTTTTGTTTTTGCGATAGTCACAGATAAAACTGAAATGCAGTACCCCCTCATGCAAAACATAACACTTTGTATTCACAACAGGATGACAGATCCCTAGTAACCTTAGTGAACATAGACAGTGTTATTTTTCCCTTGGCCCCATTTTTGCTAGCAACACAAGAGTTTACATAAAAGCGCATGGTTTATATAAAGTTCTTGGCTAAGTTAGCCCACATCTGCACATGCTCAATCCAGGCATTTTCTTCGAGTTCATCCCTGACTTTCAGTTAGAGCAGGAAAGCTTTTTAAAACAGTGTTAATCTTACTAGTGTCTACAACATATTACAAGCATGCTCCTATCTAGATGTTCAATATATCACCTTTTAGCATTTATGATTGTATCTCACTGTACAAAGTCAAAACCAACTTCTGTCTTTGTGTGAACCCTCTCATTAGACATTAGACATTGGACATATCTTTCACTGCAGAGCATCTGTGAATGCCTTGCAGCTAAATGCAGTCAGGTGTTAATTAACTGCTGTTATTTGTCTCTGAAATCCAACGTAAGGTAAACAGAACTGCTTCAGGAAGTGTCCCATGGTCTTGGCTAGCTCCACAATTCAGCACTTTCCCTGCTCAGAAAATCATTAGCAGCCTCCTGCTGGAGAGAATGCCTGCCACACACCAACAGAAGCAGCTGATTATTATTTATTTTTTTTCTGAACACATTCATTATAACATTTACTAAGAGACAAAGGCAAATCAAGATAAAGGCAATGGCTCTAGATCATTCAATGGCACCAGACAGGAAGCTGCTTTATAACCTTAATGGGATTTTGTCAGCAATGTGTAGTCACATTACCATGCATACGATTTAAAGTGGTATGAATTACATTTCAGTCATGTAGAACTACTAAGTTCCGATTATGTTTCAAATGATTTATTGCACTTTTTGCATTCCACTGGTTTCGAGTTTTTTCTACATTATACAAGGAAACATTTGTTCTCTATTCACTTATGAAGTTTTTCTGAAACAAAGAGCTTCTGGACTGATAACACAGATAAACAAAGCATTAAACACCCTAATATAGCCTGCAGCAATAGTTGGCTACAATAATAATAAATAGGATTAGTAAAAGTGAGTGGACCTTGTTGTGTTTTATACCTTTTGTGTATATCTCTTTTTGGGATCCACATATTACTGGATATAAGTTTGTGCAGCAAAGCTTGAATATAAAATATTTATGTGAAATGTGTGTGCCTTACATTGAGTTTGAAAATATTCATTATTCACCACACACATTCCCATAATGGGAGCTTGAGTCTCTTGGGGTATGCCTGTAAGAGGGTGGTGTTAAATGAAACTAAAGCAATACTAGAGAAAGAAAAGAGAGTGGAGAGATGACCCTGTTTCTCATTACTGCAACTGTTGAAGCACTGTTTCGGCTACAGTCTTCAATTTGCCACGCCACTCACCTGGAAACATATGGCAAAAACAGTGGTGTCCACTCCTGGTCCTGCTGGGTTGTATTGTCCTCAGGTTTGTGTTGTGCCTCTGTACTTTATGGTGTGCAATTGCTTACAGTTCCCTCTGTTGAGCTCCAGTGCATAAAAAGACTTCCAAAAAATAATAGCACAGGTAGCAGCTAAAGCCTGTTCAAATCATCGCCCTTTGAGAACCACGACTGGACACCACCGACCTTTACCAGCCCTGCTCTACCTCTTCAAGGCCCCCATTTGAGCTGAGTGAGCAAAAACTAAATGCAAAAACTAAATGCACACCATTGCATAATGTATAAGTTGACTTAGCGCCTGGCTATAGGGCATTATATTTTGAAACCGATTCCCTTCATGGTGACCATGTAATATATTGAAACGGGCCTCCATGTGTGGCTGCTAGAGCAGGCTCCAGTCAGACCCACCATTCATACCACTGTAGATGCTCCTTTGATGTGGAGATAGCTCCTCTGCTGCTGACCTCCTTTGTGCCACATCTCGCCCAGGGCTGCCAAACTTGCCATGATCTGGACTGCCACTGTACTGGTGCCTTAACATCTCAGGGCTTCCTGTAATCAAACGACCCTTCTGCAGATGTTCAGGAGTCCCTGATAGTATCTGTTTGGGTTCTGGACTGCCACATAGACTTCCAATGCTTGCCCTGTGCTTCTGAAAGAGGTCAGGGCTACCAGGAGGCTGAGAAGACACTGGCAAGTGCCTAGAAAACTGCTCTGGATTGCCTCGCTTGCCTAGCTTTTCTGGGCTGAGACCTCGCATGCCCTTATGGTCAGGACTAGAGAAAGAACCACAGCGAGGCCGGCACACTTGAGGAAAGGTGTGGGCAGCATACTCTGGACTTGTGCTCCTTCTGCGGCTCAGTTGCTCTGGAACTGGCATCTCCTCCAACATCCGGGGCTTGTGGACATGCTCAAGACTGCCTCCAGCTGGACCAGCCAGCAGCTGCTGCTTGTGTGTTAGATGATCAGGGCTGTCAGTGCTGCCTGCACTTGAAGTACTACTCCCATCCCCAACGTCCCTCAGCAGTCCTGGCCCAGGCCCACTGGCATGTGATAGGCTGCTCTGGCTATCTATAGAGTTCCTGCAGCCTGCTGGACCTCCAGTGCTCAGTGAGCCTCCTGTGCCTCCAGAGCCCTTTTCCTCATCCAGCATGAGACACAGCTCCCTCAGCTCCAGGTTTTCTTTCAGCACCTCCTCCTGCCTCTGTTCAAGCTCCTTCAGCTTCTGCAGGTACAGGGTCACCTCCTTACGCATAATGCCTGCACTGTAGCGGCCGAGGCGCTGCCACTCCCTTGACACCTTTTTTCCCTTCTGCCGGTCATCGTCCAAAAAGCAGCAAAGGTCACGCAACTCCTGGTTATCCTCTTGGAGTTTCTGATTTACCTCCTGCAAAAACAGAAAATAGAAATAATAATCTTATATACAAAGTAAAGGGCAATCCCTGTGTGATACCAAAGCCATTGTGAGCATCATAACTACACTGCAACAAACAGGAGGTGTGCTGCATGCACTGAATATGAAACAGAGGAATTAACATTCTGCTATGCTCCAGACTTTTTGTCTTATGTCCAAAAAATTGCATAAAGTAATATAAGTATGTTGTAATTAGTACAAAAACTGCATGAATGATAGTGACTTTAAAATGAACATTAACATTAATACTAATACTAATACTAATAGTAATATAGGATTGTGCAAGTGGTACTCAAAGACTCAGGATAGGATTGTGACCAGAAAATGGTGAATTTGAAACACAGAATTCAGAGCCTCTGATTTTTTTTTTTTTTTTTTTTTCTTTCTTTCTCCAGTAGCATTTTTTTTTTCGAGGTGGGTGGGGACACTATACTGCAACATCTAAAAACCAGCTCTAAAATACACTGCCCCATAATATAATGGCAGGGAAAGAACATTTGACCTCCAGGTTAGGCCAACATCCAAGACCGCCTGTGGTCCCTGGTGTAACCACTGAGCAGTTGCCTTTCAAACATCTATGGCCAGCATCTCTGGAATGCTAAGTAATCTGAGATCCAGGCATTGACTCATCTCTGCATCTTTTCATGGTCCAGAAAACTTCTTTACAGAAAATGAACGAGAATAGCATATTATCCAACATATTTAAGGAAACATTGAACTAAGCAAGATTAAATGAACAAATAACCAATTTAATACTATACATGTTAATTCAATGTATCAGTGTTAATTAGGCATTGTAATAGTTCATTTGAACAGTGTAGGCGTTAACAATGGGTTCTTCTTTGCATCTATGCGATTCCCTCACTGCTTTTCAGCAAATATGAAAGTTTTTTAATATCAAGTTTAAATTATGCGTGGTTTCTTTGCGAAACGGTAGAATGGTGAATCTTAAATCTGTATCCCCCCCCCCACACACACAGTCGCAGCGTTTTACCTTCAGTCCCCGGATCTCATTCAGGTGCTGCTGGAGCCTGCGGTTCACCTCTCGGATCAGGTTTCCGTGTTCCACTATGGCGCTCATCTTCTCGGCCTCGGCTTTACGCAGCCGCCGCACCAGCTCATCTTTACTCCACTTTAGGAGCTCCTGGTCCGTGACTTTGGACAAATCCTCGGTGCAGCTTTCCGCGCTCTTGGCTGCACCTGACTGCAGCTGTGCTTGGGCCGGCTTCTCCATCACCTTCACCAACTCAGTGGCGCACAGAAAGCGCCCCGCTGCCGCCGAACTGTGCAAACAAGACGCAAGACGCCCCGCGCAGACGCTTCTGCAGGAAATGTGCTTGGATCCGAATCAGGAGACTCTCATAGTGAGACTCCCAGTGCGGTGCATGCGGTCCGTATAAACCTGCAGCTGCAACCTGAGAGTACCGGGAAGAACTTGTCTTCCTTCTGCTCCTCCTCAGGCTGGCTAAAGCCCGTATTTAAGCAAGAGATCTTGATCCTCACCTCTTGTTCCTCCCGTCATGTCTCCATTTCAGTGCTCAGTATGAGAGCAAGACCCGCCATGGAGGACCGACACTGACCACTACAGCATCACACATCCGTAGCGCAGGCCAGCAAACCGGTGCACAGCCCAGTCTCTCTCTCTCTCTCTCTCTCTCTCTCTCTCTCTCTCACACACACACACACACACACACACACACTCTCTCTCTCTTTCTCTCTCTCTCTTTCTCTCTCTCTCTCTCTCTCGCCCACTTCCTCATAATAGGGATGGCCTAGCACTTTTTATTGTCGAGCTCCACCTGCTGTTTTCATTTTGAGTTTTTACATTTACATGCAAACACAAAGCTTGTGTAGAAATCCCCTTTAAAAAAAATGAGTACCACCTTTCCATCCATCCCTCTCTCCCCCTCGCCCTTCTTCTATCTCTCTCACACACCCACACCTAAGGTTTTCTGATTCTGTCATTTATCAGAGTGTAATAGGATACCTGGACTTTTTCCATTTACTTACAGACCCATCAAATGGCTTTTAGACTAAAACTGTTTACATCAGAGGCAAAGTCCATTATAAACAGTGGTGCTTCTTCTTAACCTTTTGTCAAGAGTGGAGAAGCTGGAATTTAGGAAAACAGGAAACATGTGTTTGGATTGGTTACAATCAGGAATTGCTTTCTGTTTATGTACGTAATAGAAAGTGGTCTTACAATGTAGGTCGGAATTAACATGAGCTAACACAATAAAATGCTCAAATTAATTTAATTTATCTCCCCCATTTGTTTCTTTCTTTCTCACTCTCTAACTCTTTCTTTGTCTCACTCTTTCTCTCTCTCTCTCTCTCTCTCGCTCGCTCGCTCTCACTCTATTTCTTACTTTTAAATAGAATTAAAATACTAATAAAACATTTATTTTGTGATATAGACAATTACATTTTTACATTTTTTTTACAGCCCCATGTCCCAGAATACGTCGCTACTTTAAAATGCATCCATAAAATGCGTTGAATGGTAAAGGTGTAAAGGCCCACGTTCCTCACGTGACTCTCCTCACGCTTCCCTCACTGTGTACTTGTAACTATAGTGCTTATGTACTATTCATTACAATTACGCAGATAATTACATTCTTTTTTTTCTTTTTTGTAAAGTGAATACTTAAGTACATTATTTCATTTTAACTTTCTTATACTTGTTATATTTCATCCACCGTTGGGTTTTGGTAGGAAGCAGAAGCAGAAGATAAGATAAGCTTTTCCCCTCCTTTTTTTCGCTCGTCATCATTTCTTCCCTCTTAATAAGTAGAGCAGGTGCGGTGTTGGTAGTCGTTGGTTTGACCACAGGTGAGTACATCGTACTATTACCCATATTCTTTTTTTTTTGTTTGTTTAAGTATGTCTAACTGCAACCAAGAAAACACATATAACTAGATAAAACACGAACCTGAATGCGTTTAAAGAAGTATGAAGAAGTGTGTGTGTGTGTGTGTGTGTGTGTGTGTGTGTGTGTGTGTAATGCAGCATTCATACTTTCTTTTTTTTTCTCAGGCTTTTCCAGCTAGAACTTCTGGTCAGTTTGGAAAAATGAAGACCACAATGATTTTCCCATGTTGTATTCTCTTTATGGCCTGTTTTTCTCTTGGAGGATGTTGGGAAGCACCTTGGTTTTGTCATGATTACATGTGTCCAGTTTACACTGTTGTAAATACATATGAGGTAGGATTTGCCACTGAATGTTGTCCATTGATGTTTTGATTTTATGTAAATCATAGTCGGTAATATCATAAATCTATAAACATCTATTTATTTCTGATCGGTCGATAATCAGAGTTTTGAGGAGCGTCTGTACGATGCCAGTCAGTGGATTACTACAGATATTTCAAGCACCAAAGCCAGTGACGTCCAAGAAGGCTTTTGGAAACTCTATGACTTTATGCAAGGGGAAAATAAGGAAGGTAATGGCAATTCTGAAATATAAGAGTGACAATTGTGATGCTTGTGATAAAGTACATCTTAAAAGCTTGTAACGTTTTTTTAGGAATGAAAATTACTATGACCAGGCCGGTATTGGTGTCAGTACTTGAGGGAGTTGAGAATGGGGATAGTCAAGTGTCAATCTCCTTCTTCATCAGTGCAGACATTGTCCTCCCTGAACCTAATGATGAGACCATCAAGTATAAAAACCTACCCTCTGCAACAGTGTATGTAAGGTAAGACCAAGTATATACTGTATACTATATATATATATATATATATATATATATATATATAGAGAGAGAGAGAGAGAGAGAGAGAGAGAGAGAGAGAGATAGATATATATACTGTATACATATAGAAGATGTTCCAAAATTCTCCATATAAAATATTACTAAAATTTATAATATACATTTGTATTACTTTTTAAAACACACACAGAGTTGTCGCCAGTGTCATGTCCTTGCAATTATTATTGTTAAAGTGCATTGAAACCTTGCAACAGCAACCTGATCCAGCCCTGAAAATTATTTCACTATGTTCTTCTTTTGTCAAGGGCATTCTTAAATACCAAGCTGTTTTGCAGCAGTAATACCAGTGAGACAATTCTCTTAATATCAGTGTGTTTGGGTGGAGGTTACAGATTACATATAAGGTTAAGATGACTGATTGATCTATTTGTGAAATACACTTAAAATCATAAGGCTACAGTTTCTTCGATTGTGTTTTATAAAGTGACTTACAGACATTAAAAAATACCTATAGTTTTATTGCAAAATATTATTCCAAGTCATGTTTAACTCTTCTAAAGTAATCCAAAAATAAACAAAAAGGCAAAAAAATACATGATCAGAATTTAATCTTTCCAGGATTCTTTTATGAAGGTTTTTTTATGTGTCTGTCTTCTGAATCTTCTCTGTATATACTATCTTCTAACTGCTTCATATTAACATCTTGAAGAGCACTTTACAGTCTTGACCATTGATTAAATCCATTATCATAATAATGGTCTTCTTTCTCAGGCTATATTTGAAATACTGTAATCCCCTGCTTTACCGCGGTTCGAATCTCGTGCCAGTTTACAGCGGAATTGCATTTGCCACATAACTAATTTGTTTAGCTGATTTTCCCGATGTCTTGCGGATAGTACGATAGACCAAAAAAACTTATGTTTTTATGGAGTTTTATGTTGAAATAATGAAATAAAAATATAATTATTATTTATAAAATTAAATAAATGTTAATACAGTACAGTACTGTATACATAAAATAGCATTTTTGGGGTGGTGTCCGTTTATCGCAGTTTTTCATTTGTTGGTGGTTTAGGAATGTAACCACCGTGATAAACGGGGGATTACTGTAATTGTTTAAATCATTTTTTTTGCTTTCAAACTAATTCCTTATATCCGGCAGGGTGTTTGACGGATTTGCATCTGAGGTCAATGGGCTGGAGAATGTGGACAAACTGAAGAAGGATGTGCAAGCTGCAGGGAAACTATTTGACAAGACAAGGTTTGAGGGGGCTGCATATGATTCTCCATGGACACTCATTAACAGACACAATGAAGTATGGATCTATGCTGTCTGAGTAGCATTTTACCAGTTGTGAATCGCAGATATCACATTACTGTTACAACTGAATAATCTCTTAATGAACTTGTTTTTCCTATGTGCAATAGCCTGTATTACTCATACTATAATTGTAAAAACTTTAAGGCAAAACATCTGTGGATAAAATAGTTTTTAAAAAATGGCTTCTGCCAAAGTGTTTCTTTAAAATTTAAATTCAAACAAAGGTTTGAATCTTCTTTTTTAGTATTTTTTAATAACAGACAATAACATATTACGCGTAGTATTATTGGTATTTCCTTTACTGGCTGCAATTTGTTCTTGTAAAATGACCTCTCTTCAGTTCATAAATTAGTGTCAAATGTTGACCTGTAGAGCCTGCAGGACCTGTTTAGCTTGACTGTCAAAAGTCTGTTCCTGTAGTGGATTTGTTATTAAAGTGTTTAAGCTTGTTGAAGACAGACCCATTAAAAATCCTAATTATTATCATTTTAGGGGAAGTGTGTTGAAAGGGAAACAGTTAAAGCAGCTGAAATTTCAGAATGAAAAGCTGTGTAATTATTCATGATTGACACACATGAAATGTGATTGCATACATTAAAAAAAAAAAAGGTTTGGACTGAATTCTATAAAATATATTCTCATCAACTTAAGATTGATATAAAAATAGACCAATTACAATATATATTTTTAAGATGTCCCTCATGGTTTTAGTTTTACTATTTTAAAGAAGACATATTTTTCAACAAATTAACAGAAAATTAAGAAATATACAATGTTTTTTAGGGTGTTTTAATTTGGTTACAATGAAAATGCCGGAACAAAAAAAAAAAAAAAAAGAATAAAAAAAAAAAAAAAAAAGTTGGTTGTGAAGATATTTCTTGACTTATGTGTTTAAAAATGACGAGTATGAAAATAATGTAGATCAGTCAGCTTTATCAAGTCTGACCTGAAATGCAGTGTTGAAACTTCTCTATCAACAGACTGATCTGTAGGTAAACACCCTGATGAAAATCTCTAGGTTAACCCTGAGAAAACAAGACGCTGCGTCGAAAACCTTTGGGAACGTGCCCGAGTGTTCACGTTTTGAAATAATGTGTGTAATCAGTCAAAAATTAGACGCTGGCCGTTACCGGTGGGGTGACGTCTCAACCAGAAAGTATAAAACGCATATCGAGTGAAAGCAGCAGCAGTTTCTGTAAGGGAGAAGGAAGCGCTGCAGGGACGCCGGAGGTGTGGCATGGAGACGCAGCGTCTCATTCAGTCAGGAAACTAGAGTTACATACGTAACCTAGAGATGTTCCCTTTCAGGAACATCCTTTCAAGCTGCATCGAAACGCTTTGGGAACGAGTGTCGAATCACGCCAGACTGACCCGTCCCTGCCTAGTGTGTGTCTGTCGAACACAGCTAGAGGAGGATTGAGTGGCACTGCGGTCTAGGTTATAGAACCGCACGAAGGTCAGTGGCGTGGACCAACCCGCAGCGTTACATCTGTCTTAGAGGGGAACTCCAGAGGACCAAGATTTTGAGGCAGCCACACTCTGGATGGAGTGAGCTCTGACCCCGAAGGAAGCGGGGAGACCAGAGGACTCATAAGAAAATGTGATAGCATTAACAATCCACCTGCTCAGAGTCTGTTTATTAGATTAGATTAGATTAGATTAGATTAGATTAGATTCAACTTTATTGTCATTACACATGTACAAGTACAAGCCAACGAAATGCAGTTTGGGTCTATCCAGAGTGCAATATCAGCAAGTGCAGGATATACAGTGTTTACGTGATTTACATAAATTAAATAATTATTAGCAGGGAGACCTCTCTTGGGAGGGCCGTAGCAGATGAGCAGCTGATCGGTCTGAGCCGATTCAGTTTCTCCTGGTCTGGGGCCTGGAACGGAGGAGGATAGAATGCCTGTAATCTTACGGGTCGTGGGACGACAGAGGGCACCTTGGGGATGTAACCCGTATGGGGTACAGGAAGGCGCTAGCCATACCTGGGGTAAACTCCAGGAAGGAGGGGGCCACAGAAAGGGCCTGCAGGTCCCCTACTCTTTTGAAAGAGCAGATGGCCAACAAGAACGCGGTCTTGATTAAAAGGTGCCTCGGCTAGAGGCTCGAAGGGGGGTTTAGACAGAGCCCCCAAAACAATGGCCAGGTCCCACCCAGACACTCTAGGTCGTACCGGGTGCCTCAGCCTCCGGGTGCCGTGGAGAAAACGTGTTACCATTGGGTCTCTGCCCAGAGATTGCTCCGGCCACGGAGGCGTGATTAGCCGAAATGGGGGACGCGTAGACTTTTAGGGTGGACAGAGCCAACCCCTCGGTGAACTGTCCCTGGAGGAAATCCAGCACTGAACCAACCGGGCAGTGGACTGGATCCATTTGGTGGTGCTCACACCACGAGCAGAACAGACGCCACCTGTCTCTACCACCTCGAATCCTGTGAAGACGGGGTGGAGGAGACCCGAAATGAATCGAGTAGCCTCGCTCTACAGCCAAGTTATGTAGCTTGGCTACGGCGCAGGTCACAATGAGCGCGGCGCAATATGCGCAGATCTGCTTATCTGATCTGCTTACTGGAGGGCCTTTCTGCTCATGAGCCGGCCAAGTTATGTATTTTATTATTTATTATTTTTTTATTACAAGCAGTGGATCCCTCGGGAACCCGACCTAGCTCCGCCCCAACTCCATAGCTCTTCGAGCCTAGCTCGCAAAGCACCCCCCCCTTCTCAAAGGAAGAGAGACGGAGCTAATGCTCTCGTCGCAGGGGGAAGAAACCGCCGAACGGCGTGCTTCCGAGCCTGTGAGCGAGTTCTGGACCAAGCAGGTGAGTTTGGGGAAAGGGACAAGCCTGACTCGAAACCCTCTGCGAAGTCCATTTGCGAGCCCCAGGAACCGCCGTGCCGCTCCGCCTCAGCGAGAGCGGGGGCAGAACCGCGAAGAGCACGAGCTCTATTCTCAGAGAGTGCCGCTCTGGGTGCAACCGGCTCTCTCGAATACCGACTAGCATACTCCACTCCCAGGAATAAATATATATATATATATATATATATATATATATATATATATATATAAATTTTTTTCTATTTTTCTTTTTTCTTTTCTTCTCTGACGAACAATTGACAGACAATTCAACACATGCACACAGAGTGCTTCGTGAACAAACAGAAGCTGTCGCTGCCTTCACTTGATATGCGTTTTATACTTTCTGGTCGTGACGTCACCCCACCGGTAACGGCCAGCATCCAATTTTTGACTGATTACACACATTATTTAATTATTTGGGTGCGTTCCCAAAGCATTTCGACGCAGCTCGAGTTCCTGAAAGGAAACCTTATAGCACTTCTTTCTTCTCATTTAACTGCAAAGGATCAGTCGTAAAGTACGAAAACTACAATGAACACATGTCAGTTTTGCTAGCATGCTGTCAGCTGTCATTCCAGGTGTAGACTAGCTGAAGCTGAGTGGTCAGTGATGGGCTGTCTATGTATATGAATATGCGTTTTTCTCTTTGTTCGTATGTATACTCCTTGCTGAGAAGGAAAAAAATGGGTCAGGCCGCTGGAGACTGTGTCACCATGACTGATCTGCAGTCAGCCTAATTAGTCCTTGTTCCTCTCCCTCTGGCAAAGCAGGAGAATGTGATGAGCCTGCATTTTACCTCGGCTGCAGTTCCACGTGTCCTCTCTTAGCTCTTAGAACAGGAAAATTGGATACATCTCATCTGGACAGAACATTCTAGGGCCATCTACCATCTACCTTTGTTTATGTATTCATTTATTCTGGACATGAGCACTTGTACAGAGCAGGTGAGGCCATTTTAAAACTGGATAAAATGTAGGGAATGCAGAATTTTTGTCAGATGTTTCCAGATCCCACAGAAGAAAATTTATTGTACTGAAATTTTCCTCTCTAAAATGTGAATCCATTATTATGTATGCTTCATTTTAAATGAGTATAGTAAATCTTAGAAAATTATTTAAGGTATATAATTGGACATGATGGCTCATAGTTTGCCCTTATTATTTAGAGTTATGCTTTGAAAAGTATAATAAGTGCTACAATACACACACTAAAGTCACAAAAGATATACTCTTGAGGGTACCACCTCAGACACAAAGAAAGCTTTTTCTGGGATTGTAAAATATTACAGCCTTATTCTACAAAACATTGTACTATTGACATGCAACGTATCCAACAAAATTAACCTCCTGAAAAATATATAAAGCATTCTTGACACTTGTAATTAAAATCTGCCATGTCTAAAAGCAACAGAATATTTGCTCATATTTGGTGAAAATATTTTTTCAAATTTTCTAATCTAATTTAAATGTATTAAATAGAATATATAGAATTTAAAAAAAATTATGTATTTGTACATATTAGCTATTGCAACTTATTTATGTTTTTTATTAAAAAGGTACATCCAAGCACACTGTATGCTCCTGTACACTAGATGGCGGTGTTGCCTTTTACTCTTCTAAATGAGCCATTTTAAATTTTATTTCATTTTAAATTTTACAAGGTATTGTGTATTGTGTCTAGTTTGGACAGCAATGTCAAATCTTTACATTTTCATTTATTAGGGATTTATGTAAATTCCTCATTTTAACAAAGAGTAGAGAGTGTTAGATTATAGTATCCTTTGACTCTGACAGATCTCTGACAGTGCAATTGCATTTGGTTACTGAAGCCTGTGGGCAGTAGCGCACTTTACTCATGTACTGGAACAGCACTATGCAGACTCTTTCCTTCTCACAATGGGAAGCTGGGCACGCTGTGGCCTCCTCATATACCGACTCATGGTCTCCATGGTTACACCTCTATAGCAAGAAGCTGGCCATATTAGTCAGAAACGTAATTATACCTTTATGTACATGCATCCGTAATAGCCCCAAGATGTGTTCCTATGACTCATACAGAATGCCGTCGTTCACTTATCGTTTTTTCGATCTGGATCACGGCTGTCAGGTATATTTGTAATCTGGTCTGAAAGGAGGCTTTCTGTTGCCTGGCTGCAAAGCGGGCGAACAGTCATTTTTGCATTTGGACCAAGAATAAGCTTGAAGTCCTGAATGCATCCTTCTCTTCTGAAAAAGCTTGCCTAAGCACATCAGCTTCTAGTTGTTCATGGTAGACCTTTTTTTGCATGATGGAACGTGTTGGAAAAAAGAAAACAACTTCACAACAAATGCCAATTATTTGTTTAAAAGAATGACAATTTATTAATCAATTAATTCAAGTAATTTTTTTATGTGTCAAAGATGGTCTACCAGCTTGACCAGCTCGGCCTGTGATTGGCACCTGGTCTCTGGTGAGCAGAGAGTTTTATATATAGTTTGCATATATTTATATATCTTTATAAGCACTGTTTGGAAATATTTACAATATAAACTTGCCACAGTTTTCAATGTTGTTGGATTTTTTAAAGCCTGAGCCAAGAGCTGTTTAGTAGTAGTCATGGGAAATAATCTTATCAGAGCTAGTTTCCTGGAAAATGTACTTATATGGCATTCTGACTGATAAGGTAAAGAAAGAGCTCAACACTCAACCATTCTGCCTTCTCCATTTTTATGCTTTTCTACTGAAACATTTCCATCTCCATGACTGTCTTTTAATCTTGTTCTCCCCCACCCCCTCTCATTTTGTCTCATTTTAGAAAGTTACTAGATCACAGCCCACCATTATCTCTAAGTTATTATATGTATTTATATTTATTTTAATTATTGTGTTCTTATAGTTACTAGCCTAACTAGACAAAATCCTGAAATTAGAAAAAGTAATGTCTTGACGTTAACTTAGACCTTATGCTTTCTTAATGGAAAGTTCAAGAATAAACTGATTTATTACAGTTTACAGTGTATATATACAGTGAATATGCTGTGTTAGCCTCTCAGTTGATCTCTTTCTCTTTCTGCTCGAAATGGGCCAGATTCCTCTGTGAACTAAGCATCTCATTGCAATCCCATAGCAATGTCCTCCTCTGTGTTGTATTCAGGATTTAGGTACCTTGCTGTACCTAAATGAAGGTGACTCACAGAAACTACACACTAAAAGTAGGGCAGCTGTTTGCTGTGCAAAGTTTCTGCAGACATTTCAACCTATAACAAAATTTCTCATAAGCAAAAAAGTCTTCCATAAATACCTTGCTCTATTATTGATGATGCTGCCTTTTATTTATAGGCATGATGATACCCTGCCAAAAGTTCTTCATAATAATGCTTTGAGAATAAATAAAAACACAGAGTTCCACATGGACCTTATGGGAAAATGCTGAGCATGGCAAACACAAGTTCTGTTAGAGTCACATTTATGAATTAACAACTCGGTTCATCCCACATGAAAACTCCAGTAATATTGCAGTAGCAAGCAATATTTAAAGCGCAAGTATGTCATCCCATAGCTGCCTCTTTCACTTTCTCTCTTTTAAAGAAATTGCATTCATGCTGATAGTACTAGAATGCCTTGTTTTTCATGGGCATAGGCTGTGTTGAAATAGATGCTATGTTAAATGAATAGCAGCTTGTAGGTCAGGTTTTATCACAAACCTTTGGGCACCTCAGCACTTGTCCTGTCCCTTCTATGTACCTCACAGCATGTATTAGAGTGTTTTCTTTTTCCAACAGAAAGGTTTGAGGTTTCAGAGCATTTTTTTGGTAATGACAGTTTTGTGTTGTGAATATTCTAGCACTTGTTAAAAGTTTTATCATTATTTCCTTAAATGTTCTGAGTCTGGTCCTCATGCATTCATCAACAGTTCAGATCTGCAGTCGGTTTGCAAAATCCAAAAGTCTATTATTATATCACATCAGTAGATTTTTTTGCTGTTGAATTTTCAAATCTGATTTGTCAGAATGGATTGAATCATTTTCTACAACAACATGCCTCTGACACTATTTTTTATACATTATTGTTTCTATAGTAAAGCTCCTTTACAAGGACCCAATGTACATCCAAGTATTATTATCCAAGTATTAAAATCTGTCTGTTTTTATATATACAAATACATATAGCACATATTTGATTTACCATTTTTACTAGAAATATTAATAAATAAACATAAAAACACTCTTTCGTTACACAGATATAAAAAAAACCCCAAAAAACTCCACCATAATTTTTAATCGTAAACATTTGTTTCACTGATGTGCCAAGTCTCAAATAAAGCACCAAAATCCGCCATAATGCAAAAATTGCATTTGGTATCCTGATGATTTATGTAATTTAAAACACCATAATTACTTTAAAACTCTTAAAAGAATATTTTGTCTTTATGTTTTATGTTTATTATGGTTTCACTAAAAATAAACATACATTTGCATAAAGCATTTATATTCGTACATGCCCATGCTGATTAGGGTATTAAAAACTTATTCTTCTTCTTTTGGCTTCTCCAATAAGGGGTCGCCACAGTGGATCATCCGTCTCCATACCCCCCTGTCCTCTTCATCTGCCTCTTTTAACCCAACTACCTGCATGTCTTCCCTCACCACAGCCATAAACCTTCTCATTGGCCTTCCTCTTTTCCTCCTTAATGGTGGCTCCATCCTCAGAATTCTCCTCCTCATCCTACATGCACTGTCCCTCTAATAAACTCATTTCTAATCCTGTCCATCCTCTTCACTCCCAACGAAAACCTTAACATCTTCAGCTCTGCTACCTCCAGCTCCACCTCCTGTCTTTTACTCAATGCCATTGTCTCTAAACCATACAACATCGCAGGTCTTACCACAGTCCTATAAACTTTCCCTTTCACTTCTGCAGATACCCTTCTATTACAAATCACTCCTGCCACTCTTCTCCACCCACTCCACCCTGCCTGCACTCTTTTCTTCACTTCTCTAACATACTCTCCATTACTTTGCACTGTTGACCCCAGGTACCTGAACTCGTCCACCTTCACCACCTCTTCTCCCTGCAACCGCACCACTCCACTGCCCTCCCTCTCATTCACACACATGTACTCTGTCTTACTCCTACTGACTTTCATTCCCCTTCTCTCCAGCGCATATCTCCAGCTCTCCAGGCTCTTATAAACCTGATCCCTACTCTCACCACAAATCACAATATCATCATAGTCCAGGGAAACTCCTGTCTGACCTTGTCCTTCAACCTGTCCATCACCACTGCAAACAGGAAAGGGCTCAGTGCCGAAACTTGATGCAGTCCCACCTCCACCTTTAACCAGTCTGTCGATTCCTACTGCACACTTCACTGCTGTCAAACTGTCCTCATACATGTCCTGCACCACCCTCACATACTTCTCTGACACACCTGACTTCCTCATAAAATACCACAATTCCTCTCTCTGCACCCTGTCGTACGCTTTCTCTAAATCCACAAACGCACAATGCAACTCCCTCTGACCTTCTCTATACTTTTTTATCAACATTCTCAAAGCAAATATTGTATCTGTGGTGCTCTTCCTCGGCATGAAACCATACTGCTGCTAACAGATGGACACCTCTTTTCTCAGCCTGGCTTCCACTACTCTTTCCCATAACTTCATGGTGTGACTGATCAACCTTATTCTCCTGTAGTTACTGCAGGTCTGCACATCTCCCTTATTCTTAAAGATCGCTACCAGCACACTCCTTCTCCATTCCTTAGGCATCCTCCCACCTTCTAATATCTTGTTGAACATTCTGGTTAAAAACTCCACTGCCATCTCTCCGAAACATCTCTATGTTTCTACCGGTATGTCATCTGGTCCAACCGACTTTCCACTCTTCATCCTCTTAATCGCTGCTCTCACTTCCTCCTCACTAATACTATCCACTTCCTGCTTTACCATCTCCACCCCATCCAACCTTCTCTCTCTCTCATTTTCCCCAATCATCAGCTGCACAAAATACCTTCTTCATCTTCTCAACACACTCTCCTCTCGGATTCACTCCATGTGCTTTTCATAGCTTCCTGGTTGTGACATCACCCCGCCGGTGACGCCGCACCTTCCATTGGACAGATTACACACGTGATTCAGAGCGTGGACAAAAATTATTACAGCGAGAACTATCTGAACCCAACGTGACCCAAGTACACTACTCTCCAGAGAAGTCTGGCCAGAAGTGGTCTTAATGGCAGAATTACAGCCAAAAAGCTATACATCTGACATAGAAGCTAGAACAAGCGACTCAACTATGCACAAAACCATAGGAACTGAGGTGCAGAAAAAGTGGCAGCAAGTCCTCTAGATCGATGAGACAAAATATAAAATATTTGGCTGTAGCAGAAGGCATTTGAAGGGCTGAAAGTTTGCATTCTGCAAATGGAGATGGATACAGCAAATACTTATCCATTATGCAATACGATCAGGGAGGTGTCTGATTGGCCCCAGATTTATTCCACAGCGGGACAACGACCCCAAACATGCATGGCAATTATAATAAGAACTATCTTCAGTGAAGAAATTATTATTTAAAGTAAACGTTATGAGCCCTGATCTCAACATTATCGAGATTGTCTGGGAATAAATTCTGGGATTTGAGGCAGCCTACATCCACAGAATATCTGTGGTTACTTCTCCATGATGGTTAAATTGACATACCCAAAGGTATTGTTGCATCATACCCAAAAAGGGTCTGTAATTGTTGCCAAAGATGCTTCAAATACGTTTTGTAAAATTTGGGCGTCTGAATTCATATATAATAGTATATTGATAGTTATACACTAGGTTACTAAAGTAAAAAAAAAAAAAAAAAAAAAA
>JAAIIK010000094.1:78779-108372 GCA_014706435.1 Silurus glanis
TATATATATATATATATATATATATATATATATATATATATATATAATTTTAGTTTATTTGATGATGTTATGATGTTTTCATGAATTATGTGTTTTTTATGTATTATTTTTTGAATCATGTAATTTATAAGTTTTCCTGACACTGAAATCAAATAGAAAGTTCCAAAGTGAAAAATGTAATCATCCAAATCTAGAAAAACAATAATCTAGGCCCTATGCATTACACGGACATTAGGTTCATTTGTGCTACAGTGGGTCTGTGGTTAGAATAATAATATAAAGTGGACTCCTGTCTCTCAGCAGTCTTTTTAAACAGCCCTGAACCAAATATTCCAAGAATCTTCACTTGGCTCAGCATGCCTCGGTCAAGCTCAGATTCTTCCCACATACTTGTATATATTTGTGTATGCACTCTGGCTCAAAAACAATAAATGATAAAGACAGTCTACATACTGAGAAAATGGCAGTGTAACCTCATTATTATTCTTCACATTTTCGATGTATACACTAGTTAGATTCATGGTGTGTAAGGGACCAGCATTGTCTAGGTAATTCTAAATAACTTTTCATAAAGAAAGTCCTAATCTGTCTTGAAAAAACTCTCTTTAGTCATAGCATTATGCCCAATAGCTACTTACAGGATTCATCATTATCATTATGGTTTTTTTGCTAGTATTGCAAAAAAGCACAATACATCTTTGACCAATGCCACAAACAAACTAAGTTCTGCACCTCTCAGTTGATCCCCTTCTCCTTCTCCTCAATGTGACAGCAGGGTGCAGTGATTTCCTCAGAGTACACAGCGCTGTCCAAACACATAAAAAGTCATGGTCTGCCTGCAGGGCCTCATCTCCTCCAGTCCAATGTGGTGTTTGGGTAAAGTGCAGGCAAATCTCAGAGGTGTTGTCTGGTCAGCTGTCTTTCCTTTCTGATGGCTTTCACAGTAACTAACAGTCACCTTTAACTTAAAATGCAAAACTTTTTTATATTTTATTATTTGGTGGTGTATTTAGCAATGAATAATATATATATTTTTTAGAACAGACATTGTGTAATAGTGGAAAATATGTAATATTTTGGCATTTAAACTTTAACTGAGTATTATCGAAATTGAATCCTTGTCCTCCTACTTAATTACATTTCCCAGAAGAAAGACTTTTAATAGTCTTTTAATAAAGCCTGATTAAAGGTAATTTCCTTTTTCATACAACTAATGACTGAACACAATACAGCACTCAAATGGACTAAGTGTAGCATCTGATCATTTTGGGATATTTAAGCAGAACAATACTTATTAATAATGGTACCAATCATTACTGAATATGATCTTATAATATACATTATAAAATTATTCAATGTCAACCTTGATGCTTGGCCCTCCCTTGGTCAAATGGGTCTATATGCCAAAATAAAGTTCACATAAAAATGTCTCTCGTGCCTTCCTAGCAGGATCTCTATCAAACGTGGAAAAACATATTGAGGTAAGTTTAACTTGTTTGTAGACATTAACTGACTAAGTTTGCCTGTTATCTTTGCTAATGCTAGGTTAGACAAAGCATCAATTCTAGTAACTAAGATAAATGACTAGGCAGTATCTCAAATTCTGGCTAATGGTAGGTATTGATAAAATCTGCTAAATGAGATTAAGTAATGTGTTCTGGCAAAAATAAAGTTATTTAAAACCAAAATGTTCCTTTAACAGCTTTTGATAAGTTAAACTTAGGGAGGTGGTAGCTTAGTGGTTAAGACATGGGACTTTGGCCCTGAAGGTCATGAGTTCAAATCTTAGCTATACCATTATGTTTTAATGAATGTGTACATTTGAAATTAGCAACTTTTTCTGGTTGGATTCTTCAACTAAAACTTTTATTTCAGTATAATTTTACAGCAGTTTGTTCACTCCTACCAGTGTGTAAAGGTGTTTAGCATTAATGCAGCACTACCACAAGCAATGGCAACAATGATTAACTATGTATTAACTATCCTTCTAATGTCTATCTGCAACCAGTGTTTATTCCAATCTAATATACTAAATAACATTAAGGTTCTGAGTAAATATCAGGTCTTTGTGGTCTTTTAGTTCATTCTTTCTCAGTGTCAATATATTGCTATTTCCATGCTGGTAAGTCTCGTGTCATTACTGCATATAGTAGGTCAATGCCCAAGCAAATCAACAAAAGCAGGCCATCTCTGGGAGGTGGCATGATTTACAGCATATCTTTTTCCATGCCTTTCATTACATCTGTTCATCCTTTTTGTCCTTCCTCCAGGTAAGATTCCTAAATGAGTTCTATCACAGGACCCCTCCTGCTTTTCCAAATCGGGAGCACTTTCCTCTCTAATAGTGCTTGTCTGCCCTTGGCTTGACTTTGGTCATGGCTAATGTATCCTTGCCTAATATAGAGAAACCGAAGACAATGAGGGACTCTTAGAATAGACACGCCTTTTGTGTTCTCAGTGGTGAAATCAAACAGTGTTGGTGTGTTGATGCAGCAGCACCAATATTAGTTTTCACCAAATCAATATTATCTATCTCCACATTTGCCTCCTTTACTCGAACTGAAATGTGCAACGATCAAAGACAAAAAAAGCAGTCCATTACTTTTCATTTGGTTCTTTTGAAGATTAACATTTTATATTTAGAAGAAAATGTTTCAAGAAAAGAAATAGACAACGAATGTTGAACATCATTGCAAGAATGCAAAAGTAGCCACTGAAAATGTTATATATAAAAATAAAAGATGAAAACGTTTCATGTCTCTTCTTGCTTTTTGCAGTAGTGAAATTTTATGTATTATTTGTTTTGAAATCTCGCTTCTTTTTACTGAGATTGTCTGACAGATAGGAAAGCGCTACAGTTCTGTTGTTCTTTTTATCTGTCATTTTATTAATGGGTCTCTCTTTCTGTGATTAGCATCAATATTGACTGTAGGACTGTTGTGTGTTTTAGGCTTGGACAGAGATATGGGTCCTTGCGACAGGGAGACCATAATCATGATTGTTCAAGTGGAACTGGGAAGCTAGATGAGAATTTTAGATGAGAACTGTGCTGTGGAATTTTGCAGCAGATTTTAACTCTAGTATGGTCAGGTGAGGGAAAATAGATGAGCAAAATAGTAAGCGATCTATGATTTAATGTGAGAACATTTCAAGAAAGACGAAGTTAGATAAAGAAGAAATAAATTAATAGACAAACAAGGACACCCAGTGTCACAGGCAGCCGCTATTCTGTAAAACTCTATTCAGTTGATTCTCTGCCAAGGATCATTTTCAAAACTATGATGTTGCTAGAACGTTGCTAATTTAGGCTAAAACCTTTGCACATTGTTCTAGTTTTAACACTGTGGAAAGTGGGTTTGTTGTTGTTGTCTTAACTTTGGCCATGACAGTGAAACAAATTGTTAAGTTGTTAGATCAGTCAAAATATAACTTTTTCATTACAATTAAGCTTATACTGTATGTTAATAGAATATGAAGACCGGTATATAAAATTAACAATATCATATTAACCCAGACCTGAAAGGTCACAAATCTCAAATCATATTGTGTGTTTTAAAGGTACATGCAAGGTGACTGCAAGGTGACCAAATAAAAAACTTTTAATTATGGAGAAAAGGCTAATGGTGCAGAACTAAAATTAATAATTTCGTTTTTTAACGAAAGTTGTAATTTGTATTTATTTTTTTTCATATTTGGTCTAAAAACTTTTTTTTTTTTTTTTTTAAGTTCCATTTACTTTCTGTCAGTTACGTAGGAAAGTAGAAAAATAAATTAAAGCCGGGTTAAAATTCCGGTAATACTATTTTAATAACGTGTCTTAATGAAACTGAGTGTTTCGGTAACAGTAATGAGTAACAGGACAGCATAAATTGTTCTCTTCACCCAGCTTAATTCTCCTGAGATTAGAGAAGGAAGAACTAGGGTGCTATATGTGCAAGCAGCTGAACTGAAATAGAAAAAGGACTAAATATTCCCTCAAAGGACAGGAGGATAAAGCACCCAGAGTGTATCACTTTACATTGCAGAGGGGGTATTTTGTCAATATTTTAACTCTGCTCTTTAGCTGACGTTACGTAAATGACGGAATTGCTAAATTATTTTTGCCTTATTTAATGAATATGAATGACTCCAATCTGATTGTGACACAGCAAAAAACAAGCATGATGCTTAAGGGTACACATCAAGGAGAAAGAGTGCATGGCTTTGAAATGCATAACATTTACAAAGTATATGGTTAATAACTCACCAACATGAATTAGTGCATTGTAGGAAAGTCTTATAGTTTATTAAGTGTTGTGGCCATGTGATTAGTCAATGGTAAAAACATATGTTTGTATGTTTGGTCAAACATTTGTTTGTTTGTATGTTTGGCAAAACATACTGGTAAAACATACTCCAAAACGCAGCTGTGCGACCTGTGTTCAACCTGCCCAAGTTCTCCCACACCACCCCACTGCTGCGCTCCCTCCACTGGCTTCCAGTAGCTGCACGTATCAGATTCAAAACACTGATGCTAGCCTACCTCAACTGGTACCACCTTCTCTCAAGGCTCTTCTCTGTTCTGGCATCGAGGTGGTGGAATGAACTTCCCCTAGATGTCCGAACAGCAGAGTCCCTACCTAGAGTCCCTGGCTATCTTCAAGCAACGGGTGAAGAATTTTTCCTTCCTGAAACACTTAAACGAACACTTTCCAAGTTTGCTTTGTTAAAAGAAAAAAAAAAAAAACTCAACAGAGTTGTAGGCTGATTTATCTTAAGTTGTAATCCAGGGTACCAGTGTAGATTTATTCATTGATGAAGACTCAAAGCACTTTTGTACGTCGCTCTGGACAAGGGCGTCTGCTAAATGCCACAAATGTAAATGTAAATGTATTTTTATGGCCTGTGGTATCATTCTTATTAATATAACACTGTTATGAAAAGTGTTATAATTCGTATTAATATATAACAAAGGGTATATAAATAGCAATAGCTGTAATATTTAAATTTTGCTAATGATTATGTATTAGACACTTCATTGGTCTTTCTACAAATGTAGTGAAGGACGAATCCAGTTGCAGTCATAGCTAGAGACAGTGTTAAATTAAAGGGAAAAACGAACACAAAAGTGTTAAAGTGTTTGGCCTTCATGAAAATAACAAGAGCTTCAATGCATCATGACAAAGTCTACAAGTTCATATGCACAAGAACACTGTTCTTCCAAAAAAAACATTCCATTAATTGGTGTTTATAAGGTGCTATCTAACACATGATGCCAAAATCTGGTGGCACTTTAGACTGAAATTATTTCATACTGAACCACTCACATGAGAAAAGAAGTGTTTCACAAATGTGTCACAGCCTGCACAGGCAATCTCATTCACATTAAAATCAGTTCCACTTCTGTTTTTCCTTATACCGTAATATATATTGTATTAATGCAAGTGCATCATTGTCATTAAATGTTCTGTTTTAACAACAGATCTAAACGCAGATGTCGCCATTTCTATTGCAACACAGCTGACAGAGCTGCCTTGTGACTGAATCTCCTGCAATCTGCACTACAATAATAAACTCTCATTCAAAGTCACCTTGATCTTTTCCTCTTGACACTTTGAACCAAAATCGAGGTGTGGTATTTCTTTTAATTTCTCAGTCATCAGTGACTCTCTATACACAATAATAAAGCCAACTTGGACCTTTCCAGCCCTCAAACATGCATATATTTATTATTGCCTATACATTTCCTTATTGAAATATGTATCATGCTAGTCCTGATGTCACAACCACCCCAAACACATTTAACTCTTCTAGTCCACTCACTTGATCTAAATTTCCTTCTGAGAAACATACAACCAAATACAAACATTCAGTTCCTCTATATATGAAAGCGAAGATGCTAGGGTGAGGTAAAAACGGGAACCCAGGTGTGTGTAAGTAGGCCATTCTTTGATCATTGTGTCCTAAATTACCTGTGGTCTGATGTATGCTTAAATATTACCTCTAATATGTTGCATCTACAAAACTGAAAGGAGCTTCAAATCAGAAGGGTGAGATGTAGTTAGCTTGGTAACATAACATAACATAACATAACATAACATAACATAACATAACATAACATAACATAACATAACATAAAGATCTGAAGCTTCCTTTTTCAAAGCCTGATTCTATGTGAGATCCACTGTGTGTGATAGCAGCAATCTCAATTTAAATTGGGTAAGAGGTGAAGGTGTAAAGAGTAAGCAGTTATGGTCTGTTATTTTTAAGTGTTTTGTGTCATCCTGCTAGATACACACTAATTACCACCTGTATACTTGACCTGTTAGATAAAGTGCACAAATGTAAATTTGTGACAAAGAGTTCAGAGAAATGTGGCACAAAACAACATTCTGAAAAAGCCAAAAGGAGCACACATGCATCATCCTCAGCCCTGTTACCTCAGTTTTTGTTTCTCCCTCTGTCTCTCTGTTGCAAAGCATACATGCTGTTTCAATGTGCGCAGACTTTCATTTTAGCTTTTTTTTGGAAAAAAAGAAGAAAAAGAAAGAAACACATTTTTTAAAATCTGTGTGTGTGTGTGTGTGTGTGTGTGTGTGATATGGTTGTAGAATTTGACTTGATTCAATCTTTGGGATGAAATCACAGAAAACTTGACTAAAAACATTACCCACCACATATATGTTGTTTAAACTTACTTAGACAAAAAAAGAACCACTGGCTGAGTACAGGTATGCATACATAGAGCAACATATACTTTCTTCTGAGAAACATACAACCAAATGCAAACATTCAGTTCCTCTTTAAATGAGAGATACTATGGTGAGGTGAAAAACAGAATCCAGGTACTATAGGTTTAATTAATATTGTTTTGTTTGTTATACATAACAACAGTGTTAGGGTTTATACATTTACTGTAATGCACATAAAAAGAAAACAAAAAAAAACATTCAATGCATATTTAGAAGAGCAGGGTGGAGCAGCATGTAGTCTTGCCACCTCACAGTTCCAGTTAGATCCTGAGCCCATGTTATTGTCTATGTGTGTCTTTTTGTCTTTTTCTCCAATTTCCTCCCACCTCCAAAAAAATATGGAGAGGTCAACTGGTGAAACTAAGTTTCTCTTGTGTGTAAATAAAAGTGAGAATGTGTGCATGCAGGGTGCCTTGTGATTAACTGTATTCCTATCCAGTGTTGATTCAGACAAATGTAAGTGTCCAGTATTCTCAGGATATAATCTACACCAGAGGTCACCAACATGGTGCCCGCGGGCACCAGCCCGCAAAGACCACATGAGTAGCCCACATGAGTGTTTCCTACTTTGTTAAATCATTGTTGATAATTATTATGAGAAATAATTAACATGATCAGTGTCTTCACATAGATGAATATCATTAATTATTAATAATAACATATAATAAACGGTAAATAGAGCAAATTTGTTATTTCAGATCAAACTGAAAACTGTGTGTATCAAACTGGTAGCCCTTCACATTAATCGGTACCCAAGAAGTAGCTCTCAGTTTCAAAAAGGTTGGTGACCCCTGATCTACACTCTAACAGTGACTAAAAATAAAAGAACAAAAGAACCAAACAATGAATGAATTAATGTCCTTCTGTAACACTAATTCTAAACTACAATTTCTCCCTTTCCTCATGAGAGTCAGAACCTAATGGGAGCTAAAGGGGAAAGCTAGATGCATTGAGCTTAACCACTTTTTCTGTACATGCTGAAAATGTCCAGAGCTATTTATATGAAGATTTACAAGGCAAGTAATTAACTTTCTGTGATTAGTGTTGCATAGACTTTTCTTTTCACTTTTAAAGATATTAAAGAATGTCTATTTTCCACTTAATTATCAAAATAAGTATTTTCTCCCAGACGGCTTGAGATAACTACCCGGGACTTGAGATAAATAAAGAAACTACTAATGGCCTCATTTTGTGAAAATTCACTGTAGGCATTTATTTCAGTAAAAAAAAAACAATATATGCATTAGACCTTATATTTCAAAACAACGAACTAAAACCCAGAACTCATGTTCTATAGAGCCTGATCAAAGCCTTGTTGGGAATACATTGTGGCTTACTGACAACAAATTATAACACAGATGCACCTGTACGATCTGGACAATGCATCCCTAATAGCACATCAAAACACAGGCTGAATCACACACAGAAACAAACAGGGTGGAGCACAGATCACAAGCATCAGATGAAAGGTGTTGAAGACAAGAAAGATGCCTCATGGACTAGACACAATGGCTGCTTATAAGAGTTACAAACTGCTAAATGTTATGACAAATCTACCAACAAAATTAAATAGAGTCCAAATGTTTTAAGCATGACATCAGCTCTTGTGATGATCTGTATGTATTGTGAACAGCCACAAAAAGCATTACATAAGGCCCAGAAGCCTCTCATGATAATCCAACTGATTCCATTTTTCATGGTCATTCTAGAATCCTCTAAAGGCTCTGAGATTATACACAATCTGTCCTGCAGCACTGTACCATGGGTTAATCTGATGAGCTCGCTACTCACTTCTCTCTTTTTCCTCCAGCAAAGTGCATTATTGTCCCCACACGGCCCAGGCATTAAGCACCTTAGCAAGCGGAACAATGTGAGGGGGGTATAGACTTGATGCCGCTCTTGTTGAGTGGAGTCATTCTCATTCATATATATATATATATATATATATATATATATATATATATATATATAAACTAACAATATTAATTTACGCTTAACAATAAGGAAATTATTGGACTAAAATGAATGTTCCATTATTTCTAATAATTATGCATTCTTTCATTTATTCATGTTTTATATGTAACAAAATGAGTTTTCTGCATTACGGTAAAGCAGTAATGCTTTTTGTGTAACTGTGTGTAAGTGTTAGTAAAAGAATTTTGTGTGGGGGTGTTTGCCAATTGTCTGGAGGATCATAAGTTTAATTCCTGATTATTCTTTAGACAGCTTTTAATTAACCATATTTTTGGGTTATCAATCACCATGACACCAACCAATTGCATGTCTGTGAGTTTACATATGCGGAAGAGAGCAGATAACACTTTCTTGTGGTCTGTTACATTGATCTGTGATACAGCATGAGCAGCAGTTAAAAAAAACAGCTTGGCTCCCTAATCGGTAGCAGTCATATGATTGAGGAGAGTTGGTTAGTGGACAGGCATTGGCCAAGACCAATTTTTTTTTATAACTGGGGGATAGCTGAATTTGAGTCAGCTACATTTTTATTGTTCTGCATAATAAAGCAATAATAATTGCAATAATATTTGTCTTGTGAAAATTCTGAAAAAAGGTACTAGATAATGCTATCACTTCACAGCTCAGTGATCCCTGGTTTGATCATAAGCTCAGGTTTCTCTGTGGGTGAAGATTCACCTGTGAATTGTCTATGCAAGATTTGTCCTAGGTGTGAACAAGAATGCTTGAATAGAGTCCAAAATCCTATTTGAGATGTAATATATTCAGTTAAATTTTGTTTTATTTGTATAGGCATTCTAACAATGGACACTGTCCAAAAGCAGCTTTACAGAGATAAAGAGGTTATAATTTTTTTATTTATATGCTAGTGGCAATAAGTTTAGTCCCTAATGAGCAAGTCAGTGGCAACAGTGTCAAGAAAAAAGAAATGGAATAAGGAAGAAACCATGAGAGGGACCAGACTCAAAAGGGAACCCATCCTCATCTGGGATCTGGGTGGCACTAAATATATACATACAAATATACATACGCGTATATTTATTTGCTAGTATATGTCCGGTTGTAAATCAATGCATTTTAAGATGAAGTTGGGAAAATTTGCAATGCAATAATTGTAAATCCCTGGAGAAAATCAATCCACGCTAGGCAACACTCTTCTTCTTCTTTCTTTGCAGTGCTCAGATGGACCTTGCAGAGGGTTTTAAAACAGGCTTGTCCCTATCTCTGACCTCACCTGCTCGGTCCAGCGTTCGCTTGCATGGCTCGGAAACACGCCTTTCGGCGGATTCTTCCCCTTGTGATGAGTGCATGCAGCTCTGCCTCTCTTCCTCCAAAGCTCTCGGGAGAAGCTTATGGAGGTTGTGACACATGCCGTGTCCGCCCGGAGTTGTGGTGGAGATACTGTCCTCTCCACAGAGTGGTAGAGACCATTCTCCACTCCAGAGCTCCCTCCACAAGGAGGTCGTATGCCGCAGATGGCGTCTGTTCTGCTCGTGGTGTGAGCACCACCAGCTGGATCCAGTCCACTGCCTGTTTGGTTAAGTGCTGGATTCCTCCAAGGACAGTTCGCCAAAGGGTTGTCTCCGCTCACCCTAAAAGTCTACACGTCCGCCATTTCGGCGTATCATGCCCCCCTAGCAGGGCAATCTCTGGGCAGAGACCCTCTTGTGACGCTCGTTTGTGGCACCCGGAGGCTGAGGTCTCCGGTAAGACCTAGAGTGCCTGGGTGGGACCTGGCCGTTGCCTGGCCGGGCGAGCCTCTAGCCGAGGCATCTTGGAGACATCTTTCCATTTTGTGTTCTTGTTGGCCATCTGCTCTCTCAAGAGAGTAGGAGGAGGCCCTTTCTGTGGCCCTCTCCTTCATTGAGTTTACTCCAGGTATGGCCGGTGCCTTTTTTGTACCCCAGAACGGGCTACATCCCCAAGGTGCCTTTGGTCGTCACACGACCTGTAAGGTTACAGGCATTCTATCCTCCGTTCAGGCAGACCAGGAGAAATTGAACCGGCTGCTCCCTGAGGGAACGAGATGCTGCGTCTCTAAGCCACACTGCCGGCGTCCCTGCAGCGCTTCCTTCTCCTTTACAAAAGCTGCCGCTGGCTTCTCTCCATGTGCGTTTTAGACTTCCTGGTTGTGACGTCACCCCGCCAGTGACGGCCAGCGTCCAATTTTTGACCGATTACACACATTATTTCAGCGCGTGAACACTCAGGCGCATTCAAAAAGCGTTTTGACACAGCGTCTCGTTCCCTCAGGGAACTACGGTTACGTATGTAACCTAGAGACGATCTTCAGTTGCACCACCTCCAACTCCAGCTCCTGTCTTTTAGTCAACGCCACTGTCTCTAAACCATACAACCAGTGCTCGAATTTAGGGGGACTAGGGGGATCCTGGACCCCTCATAAAGCATTAAGGACCCCCATGACAAGTGAAAAATAGACTTAGGGGGGTACCCAAGATTATTTTAGTAAAACATATATGAATTACACATCTGATAAAATTCAAGCAGTTAGGATATGGTAAATTTCGTGAATTAATTATTTACAATCATTCATGTGACATAAGCATGTTTATTTAAGTTGTCATGTCTCTTTAAAATTCAAACACCCCACATCTAAAAATTGCCATACGCGTGATATCATTTACTGCTTGTTTGGCGCCGCTACGTAAAGCCAGCTATGAAATGGAGAGTAATAAACTGCCACTTGGGAAGCGAAAACGTACTGACTTTTTTGAGGGGTAATTTTCACTTTCTGTCTTTCTTCTATATTTATTTACTCCATGTTAGGGGTTTTGTATTCAACATAAATTAAATTTGTTTATATTATTAATAGGCCCGGTTATGTAGGGGTGCTCAGACTAAAGCAACCCTCATTTGAAGCCAGTAGCCTATATTTGCGGAAAGAATTTGGCAAAAAACATATTTCAGTTTGCACTCAAAAGATGGCTTTTGGCTGTCAACTGCAACCAAGACCAGAAAAAACCAGACAGACCATTATGGTCTGTTCTAGGTGGAAAATTTATGCATTAACATATATTCCTTCCCTGAAATCGCCTGATACTTTGCCATCCTGATGTTTTAACTAATAAAAAAGGTCCTTAAACAGGCCCTTGAACACTTTCACAATGTTTTGTGTTACATTGCAAATAGCTGAATCTGACAGAAAGACAATCTGACAGAAAGTCTTATGGCGGTCCCTCCCCCCACCCCGACAGCTGGGGACCCCCCATAAGACTTGACTCAATTCGAGCACTGCATACAATCTCGCACGTCTCACCACAGTCCTATAAACCGTCCCTTTCACTCTTACAGATACCCTTCTATCACAAATCACTCCTGCCACTCTTCTCCACCCACTCCACCCTGCCTGCACTCTTTTCTTCACTTCTCTAACACACTCTCCATTACTTTGCACTGTTGACCCCCAGGTACCTGAACTCCTCCACCTTCTCCACCTCTTCTCCCTGCAACCGCACCACTCCACTGCCCTCCCTCTCATTCACACATGTACTCTGTCTTACTCCTACTGACTTTCATTCCCCTCCAGGCTCTTCTCCACCTGCTCCCTACTCTCACCACAAATCACAATATCATCCGCAAACACCATAGTCCAGAGTTAGGCAACTCTACATGATTAAATGAAAGCTTCCAGTCAGCTCCTCCTTCAGCCACTCCCACCCCATTTAACCCCGCCCCTCCGCGTTAACTTCACATGGTTCAGGTAGGCTCCTTTTCAGCGGCACTTCCTGCACATGTCTACAGCGCACGATATCTCTCTTTTTCTCTCCCTCTCTCTCTCTTTCATTCTCTCACCCCCTACAGCACACACTCCTCCTATCCCTCCTCCCTCCTACGCTCGTTCGCTTGCTTTCTCTCTCCATCCGAATCAGTTTCCTCCTTGTCTTGTGAGAAGTGGCTGCAGATCTGTCGCATCCATGGCGCTCCTCTTCCGCTCACAGCATCTCTACTCCGTCCCGATAGACTCGGACATAATATAGGGAGATACTTATCGAGACTTATCGACAACGAGCTGCGGCCGTCCTCGATATCCCCCCATATCTCTACCGAAACTTTTGCCGCTCTTCCCTCGGAACACAGTCTTTCTCTGAAACCGTCGTTCCTGATGGACGGGGATGTGTGTGTCCGGCTGCGGTGCGGATCTACACGCCCGCCGCGGAGGAGAAGCACCGTGCGAAGGAGAAGAAGATCAGAGCTGCTCGGGGTGAAGCTGTGTGTGATGGGGCTGCTGCTCGCCGTGCTCTCAGGACTGGCCAACTGGACTGGCAATTCCGGTAAGTTCTTCCATCTGCTCCAACTGCGAACATGTTCGTGAGAGCGATGGAAAATCTACCCTGGGTTCTTGGTTTCCGCTCTCGGCTGCTCGGGCTTTTCAGTGTTTGCTGCACACCGTGCCGGAAGCTAAACCAAGCAACACATTCAAAATCTTTTATAGTTTTTTTTTTTTAAGGAGATTTGATCTGAAGAAAGAAACCATGAGCGTTTTCTTTAAAACAGTGAGGATTTGGAGAACGACACACATCTGGGTTTAATAACGGCGTGGACTCAGGGCTTGGGGAAAAGGTTGCTGTTCTGCCATTCATTCTTTATACTCATCTTTTATAGGACGGAAGTAAACATGAAAGTCGATAACAAAAATAGTTTGTTACTATAAACTCGAATGAGTTTTAACTTCCTGTCCACGGGGCAACAGTTGTTTCAGTGCCTGAATGATGTGTAGATCCACTATAGTCAGCCATGTCCATTTATCTATTTCCTCTTTCGCTTTTTTTATCCATTTCTATAATATTAGTAAACACAAGTTTCACATTTCCTATAGAAATAACTTTTCAAAATTCAAATATCTTGGTGGATGATGAGTTTCATGACTAAAGACCACATAAACAGTCCTCACCATCTGTTGTGACAGTTGTGTTAGTGTTTAGACATGAACACTGCATTGCCTTCTTGTGTGAGGTGTCAAAAGAAAAAGAGAACCTCATCTGTTCCTTCAGTGGAATCCCATGGTACAAATGTCTTGTTTTGACAACAACTGCACAAATAACAATTTTAAATATCTACTGTTTTCACCTCCTTTAGTTTTAGAAGCACTTCTATTTGTACAGCTCATGATACTGCCTGTACAGCATTTTACATTGTGTGTAATAAAGCCCAACCACAGAAACAAAACACTATTTTACTTGTATATATTTCTGACTTTGAACTTATCACACTTTTACATTTGTTATATGTCCAAATGTATGTGAACACCTGACCATCACACTCATATGTGGGTCTAGGTGGAAGCACAGTAATATAGGATGACTTTCACTCATTGGAGGCCCAAAGTAGGGTCCAAGAAGACAATTATGGCCTGGGATGTGGGTTGGGATGAACTCATAAGCCAACTGTACCCCAGAGCTTCTCACTAAACATCAGTGTCTGACCAGACTAATGCTTTTGTAGATAAATGAGCACAAATGCCCACAACCATACATACAAACTCTAGCGGAAAACCTTTTCAGAAGAATGGATGATATTATAACTGCAAATAGTTAATAAATCTGGAATGGGATGTTTAGCAAGCTCATATTGTTTCAATGGTCAGGCGTCCACAAACTTCTGGTCGTACATTGTGCTTGCGTCTGTGTTGCGTCTGTGTATTCCACAGAGATGCTGTGTCTTTTTTTCCGATGCAGGGCTCACCACAAACCATTTTGTACACCTCTCTTAAACCTTTTGACCCCAGTCCTTATAGTGCATCTTGAGTAGGTTATGGTTATACACCTGGGCAGACTATTACATTACATTACAGACAGCCCTTTTTTCCTCTCCAAATAACTCTAGCGCTGCTTCGAGGTGTCTCCGGTCGATAAAAGATTTCCTCCAAATGTTACACATTACAGAACATTGTGGAAATAAAGACCGTAATACAGAAGATGTATAACCTAATACTTAACCGTTACCAGCCTTGTATTTTCATCGCCTGCTCTCAATACTTAGTCTTTTACACAATAAGTAAAAAAAACAAAATAATAATAATAATAATAATAAAAAATACACCTCTGAATTTTACCTGGTTTCTGATGCATTACTTCCTGCCTTTTGATCGTTTGCTGTCAGTTACTTAACCGATTTGTTATTTTGCAGCCTTTGCCATTCCAGAGGCTTATAAGAGCTTTGTGTCATTAAAGACAAAATGCATATCCCCACATTAAAATGAATGGCTGTCCATTCATAACATACAGTTGATTGTCTGGTTGAAAACCAGGGTAGTATCATTTCTTATCATAATAATAGAGTTTGAGTGAAAATGACCCACAGTTGAACTAGTTTACATTGAATGCTGTGCTGAATTAACACCTACTATTGTCAATTTGAGAGTTACCACAACCCCTTGTCTTTTACTCTGCATGCAACATAGAATGTACAGTATAGTCCCTTACGGTAGCTTGGAAAAAAACGGTTGGCCATGTGTGATGGACATACAGCCTGCCAGACTACAGAGAGATGGATGAGAGGTGACTGCGCCGTCGGTTCACCTTAGCACTCACTCACTCACTCACTCACTCACTCACTCACTCACTCACATATAAGAATTATAAGAATTCCACAGACAGAGTGTGTCTCATTTCTTTAATACAGTGTATTAGAATGTGGCTATAAATCACTGCACTGACTTTTTTTTTAACTTTGCTTGATTTGCCTGTATAAAAAGGCCATCGGAAGAACATTTTTCCTACTGTCTTTGAGGATGTTGGTTTTTATCTGCATTGCTTTTTCTTAAATTTTTCCCACTTGCCAGCACTCTCTCTCTGTCTGCAATATAGCTGCACTCAAGTATTTCCCCTCAGTGGTACGGGAAAAGGAAACGGAGAAGCAGTGCTTGGCTTTTTCAGTGCATAGCTTTTTTCTGCTCTGAATTTTTACACTAAATCCTATTGTTGAGCTAATTTGATTAGGTGACGCTTGATAACAGCATAAAAGAGAATGGTAGCACGTGGACCGTTATGCAGACTCTGTAGAAGCACCTTCTGAGCAGTTTTGGCAGTGAATATGAAGATTATAAGAATAGTATTTGTTTTTTTTTTTTCCAGTGGATACTGCTACAGCATGATTTATTTATTTCCTAAAGTATCATCTGAAAGTATTATATGAAGACCATTTGAGATGTTATTGTACTAAGTGTTGGAAATCTTGGTCATTTACCTCAATCATTAAAAAGCTTCCAATGGAGTCCATCAAACTAATACTCAATTCAAACCCAAACAAGTTCCAAGTGAGCAAAATTGGTTACGCTATCTGGGTAAAAGCGATGGTTTACTCTTTCTCCTGTTAATCACAGAGACACTAGCCAGTCATGGATGTCTATGAGATCGGGAGCGGAAGAGGAGGACAGAGGACAGAAGTGCACTATGCTTCACTGTGATGCAACAAGAGCAGCAGTTGAAAAAGATAGAATTCGTGTGGTTAACAATTAGGGCTAAGTGATATGAAAAAATATCAAGTTACTCAGTGCCATTAATAAAGTGCATGATATGTATCATTATATATGTTAGTAATAATAATAAAAAAAAATGTTATAAAATAATAATACATTTTTTAATTATTAATAAACAATTATATATATAGGTTTTTTTATTAATTTATTTTAGATATTTTATTATTTTTTAATAATAAAGGCTTTCATTAAACATAAAAAAAAAAAAATCCCTATATCTCAGAAATGTTTGTTGTTACATAATTGATCACAGTATCAATATTATATCATCATATCATCTAGCCCTGCGAATGTAATCGCTATTCGTACTCTTAGTTTAGGCTTTCATTGGCATACACAGTAATTGGTAGACAGGTCACATAAGAGTTACTAAAGTGTTGTTTAAATTCCATTACAGCAGCTTATGCACATTTCTACACAAAATTCTACATATATATTTTACTCCCAGTGGAAATGAGGCTCTTTTGAAATATATAATCAAAAACACCTTTTGTCCCCCTGAGAGAGAGAGAGAGAGAGAGAGAGAGAGAGAGAAAGAGGCAGGAAAGCTTGACAGCTATTCGTGTGGTTACCTCTTTCTCACTCCCATTCCCTCCTGATCATCCCATTCATCATCCCCAATAGTTGTCTCTTTACCCAATCTCTGCTTTATTATTTTAGCTAGTTTGACACCATGCTGAGGCACAAGCTGACAGCCAGACCGTCCCGGATGAATGATTTCCAATGGCACAGAAAAATGGAAAGCTTGAAGTGTCATCATTGTCAGTGAAAAATCTTTCCGCATTAAGAAAGTGGTCACTAGAAAACTCTTGACGCTTTGTTTTTAACATGCAGGATATCAAAGTCTGAAAGCCCCATGGTTCCCATCACTGCACAAGTTTTTTTTTTTCTCCTAACAGTATGGTACTTCATGGTTATTCATTTGTTATTATATTATGTTATTTTAATTTTAATATCTTGTTACCAAGTAGAAAAGTAGCCCACCAGAAAGACGGACAGTCGGCAGACAGAGGGCTATGGCCTCCTCCACCGGGATAGGCGACGAGTTACTTTTCCGTGGCCCATTCTGTAAATCCAGTCAGGAATACTGTGTTGACTATAAAACAAGGAGACAACAGGACAGCAAGCAAAACTTTATATTCTTTCCAGGGATCATCTCTAAGTCTATATTGTTGGTGTGTGTAGAATTTGCCATCAGCCCAAAAACCGTTAGTTCAGTGCTTTCAGTCATTGATGTAATTCTTAAAAAAGAGTATGTGTTCCCTTGGGATATAAAATACCATTTTGTAAACCAGCTACTATGCTTGTGCACATAAAATGATCCTCATCTCTCTTTGCCTTAGATGTCTAATAATCAATGATTCTCTTTGAAACCCCTCAGGCCTGTCAAATACTGCATTCATCCTTACTGCTGATGAGCCATATTACTGACGCATTCTCGAATGCTTTCACAGTGACTGAAGGTAATCATGTTATTTGATTCGGGGATGAAGTGCAAATAATGATCTTGCTGTCAGAATGTTGGCAGTTACGCGCCTTCTCCAGATGCTGATTGCTAAAATCAGCTGCATTATTTCCGTACAAGCCGAACTCTGTGATTTTTGTATCTGCCAGGACATTTTGTTGATGTCGAGGAAAAAAAACAACACTTCTCTGCGCTCTGTGCTGTACATGTGACAAGGTTATATTCATTACAGGCACAAGACTATTATTGTGCAAGCTCTGTTTGTAAAGCTAATTGAGAGTTTTCTAGCAGTGTTTCAGCTCAGCCCACTATGTTTGGTCAGCTTCTGTCTCTTTGCACTGCTCATTAGAAGCTGCTGTATCATTTGCATCAGGAGTATTATGCACAACTTTGCATTTAATGGAGCTTGTTTCTATTCTTTTATCTGTTTCAACTTTAAGACATTGGCTTTATGTATATAGCAATTTCTCTAAATTCCATTTGCTTTCCTTGCCATCACAGATGACCAAAATCCTTAAAATCATTCACTTGGTTAGTATGTCGATATTAGAGAAAAATCTTCTTGGTAATTAAAGTTGCCTATATATTTTCAATCTTCCTATTAAATGCAGTCTTATTTTAGCCACTCCGCTGGATGCCTTAGTCCAGACAAGAAGTACTGTGGCTCTGGAGTATGTAATCAGGTAAAAACATGTCAGATCGTGATAGGTATAAAAAAGAAGAAAGGGTTTTCCTATCTGCAGGCTCTATGTGTCCTTCCCTCAGTGATGTGCGGTACTTGTGCAGGTTCATTAATTGAGGAGAAAGGTGGCGTCCTACATACCTTTTCTACCTGCTATATATAGGGCACCCTAAATATGCTTATTAGAGACATGATTTACGATGTCCTTCTGTCCTGGCTGCTTTAAGTTGGTACAGAGACAAAAGCAGACTCATCCTGCTGATGCAAAAGTAAGGGAAGTTTTTAAGGACCAGCAGTGAAATTTATACAATAAACAAATACTGGGCTAAATTAAGTACTTAATAATAAATCTTTTTGTTGTGGACTGGACGAACCAATTGGGAAGATTGATTCAAGTAGTTGTTACTAGTTCTAATGTTAGGAGAAAATTTGTTTTTTGTTTGGAGTAAGATGTATATGATTTCTTTGTTGGATGGCATTATTCTTAATGCAAGCTTTAAGTGCTAGAAATAGACTGAGAGGTGAAGTAAATAACATTGATTATCTCATTACAGTGGCACCAGTGTAGGGGTAGGATATATTAGGCAGCATGTGACCAGTTGCGCAAATGGGCAAGCATAAGCATCTGACCAAATTTGACAATGTCTGAATGGTGAGTGCTAGATGACTGGTTCAGAGAGTCAACAATATAACAAGTTGTGTGGGATGTTCCTGTTATGCAGTGGTTAGTAATCACCCAAAAGTGGTGTAAGTAAAGATAATTGGTGAACCGGCAACATGCTTTTGGGTGCCCAAGGCTCGATGACATTTGTGGGGAGCAAAGGCTTTATCCTTTCTAGTCTGATTCACAGATACCTGAAAAAGTCAATGCTTTTGACATCACAGTGCACATGCTGAGCTCCGTACACTTCTGAAAAACACATACAATGGGAATTAGCATCAAAACTAAACATATTCTCTTTTGCATTATGTGAATGCCCAGGTGCATGTGTATCTCCTACCTACCTAAACAGTACACCCATTCATGGCACCAGCACCCTTACACACAATGTGAAATGTTCAGGAATGGTTTAAGGAGCATGACAGAAACATAAATCAATCTCAGTCCAAAGCCTTTACAGATTTTTACTAGTGCCAGATATCACAGCACAGGGGCACATGATTTAGGCAGATGGGTTCAATGATATGGCTGATCTGTGTATCCATTTTTTTATGTATATATTTTTCAAAATTAATGATACCAGAGACAGAGAAAGCTTTGATTTAATATTGCAAGAAAAAGACATCCCAGACCCGGTTATCAAACATGTGAGTGGGAAAACAGCACATCATCATGTATTCCCGGCTGAGTAATTATCCCGACACCTTTTACTCACATTCACAAAGCTGATACAATTGAAAGGTAGTAACTGATTAGCCTCTAAATTGCTTAGTTGGGATTAACTGTGAGTTAGCTGTGGGGTGGAAAGGAAATTGCAAGCAAGGCTGCCGGAATTTAATATTCCAAAGGAAGTGTAGGCATGCTAAATATTATTATTTAAGATGTGTTTGTATTTAACCCCTGGTAAGACACTTGTGGAGTGTGCTTTTAATCCACAGGGAAAAAGTACTAAACTATGTATTGCTTTGAATTAATGTGCATTTGTTTTAATTTCTCTCTGACTATGAAAGGGTACTGTACATTAAGTTAATAGTTTGACATGTTTAGTAATTATAGCTTGCCTTCTTGATGAGAAACAGGCTTGATTCACCTGCCTTCGAGCTACAGTTCTCCAATAATTTTGAAATGGTCTAAAATCTTAGTCATTCACATGCATTTATGTAAATTATTTCGCTAAATCAAGTCCGGGACTAGAGACTAACTATAGCGCGATAGATTAGTTTAGAAAAATTATTTTTTATACACATTTATCGATTTTATAGATTATAGAATGTAATATAGAATAATTATAAGGTAAGAGGAGTTAGCATTCCTTCCCCAGTACAAAATAGATGTGCCTCATCTGTACAAAGTCCATGTCACTTGTCAAATTTGCCTAAATGCTTCGTTATCGGTCAAGTGATAAAATATAACTGTTGTTGCCATTCGGTCTTGTTTATTTGGATAATTGTAAACAAGCAATTTCATATAACTGGACATTTGAAAGCACCTGTGATGGAATATAAATTAGTTTTTTTCTACAGCCTAGTCTGGAAAAAAAGTTTTATAAATGATGCCATTTTGAGATTAGTGCCATAAAAATATTTTTTATTTCCTAGAATTGCACTTAAACTATTTGTTACATTAATATCAAAATGGCATCATTTATAAAAATATATATATATATATATATATATATATATATATATATATATATATAAAACATTTCCCCAATATTAATGTTAGCACTGTACGTAAGGGTACTTGTGGTAGAGAATGACTTGGTATATTTTGTTAACAACCATAATTCAAAGAGAATTATGGATTATAATTTTATTTAGGGAGCCTGAAAGTGTTCTTTACAGAGAAAAACATTTTTCTAGGGAGTCGCCCTAAAGAAACTTTAAAAACCATTAACTGGCTTCTTTGTAAATGTATGGTTAGTTGCTAGAAGACTCTACCACACAACATTAAACATACAAAGTGAGGCTCAAAAAATGTGCAAGTATATGATATATGATATAGCAGAAACAGGAATCAACACAAAGAAAGCCTGATGTAATCATGTTTCAATGCCACACAACATCCAGCACTCAGTCGATGGAAACCATCTGGGGGAACCTGAAATATTTGGTCGTGTTGTACAGTAGAACAAAAGAAGATGATACTTTTACTTTGGGAGAGTTTGTTACGTGTGAAATCGATGCCAGTTTCGGATAGATCATTGCTTCCGCTTACTATTGGAATGTCTCCTGTTTCCAAGAAAATTCTTCAAATATGTTGGCAAGATAAACAGCAACAATGTTTGCCACTGAACTAAAAGCTACACAAATAGAAATGGATCTGATGTAAGCTGTGAAAACACTGAACCAGTGGAGTTGAAGTAAAATAACAAATGAACAAGAAGTGAATACACATTGCTAGCCTCCACAAAATAAGCTTAGTATGATATACTCCATCCTAAGCGTTTGTTTAGATGATCTGTTTTACAGCAGACAATTTGGACCAAAATCTGTTTATAGTGGTGGAGAATTCATCATTATTTCACTCTGTGTATCAGAACTGAACTGACTCCCAACTCCCACTCCAGCTCATTGTACATTGTGCACTACTGCGTGCACAGTGGAATCTCCAGCTGGAGGGAGGGGCTGCGCACTGCTGAGTGACGTCCCAGAAACCACCACTCCTGCTGGGCAAGCCCCAACCTCAAAGCCTGCTCTTCTAGCCTTTTGAAGGAGCAACATTACCATGAAGATGAAGCTCTCCTTCTCCTGCTTAATCTTAATGCTAGCAGACACACACAGCAGGAGTCTTCAGTCTCTAATGAGCCTGCTAATGGCCTGTCACATCCTTAAACGACCTATTACTGATATCCAATCACTGCCTGTAAATATAACAGTATTGATTTTTCTTCTTTTCTGATGTGTTATCTAGGGATTGAACAGACAGGAGTATTATTAGCTGGCATGCTAATATAAATAAGCCAGACACATGATTCTATCTTACTTTTTTTCATCTGGTTTGTGAGGACATAAAATGAATGAATGATTTTAGTACAGGGCTAGCATGTTTTTTTTTTTTAGCTGCACAGGTCTATTTAACAGCTTCTCCTTTTTACAACTAGTTCTGTCCCACATTGAGCATCTCACCTGCATAGCTAATGAAGATAAACTAGGTAATTACACTTTGGAAAGGTGGACGGCTGTGGTGATAAATTTATCTCCATGTTGACAGTATGGGGTCGGGTGTGCACGGCCATTCTAATACATGGGATCGTGTTTTTCCCCACTGCAGCTCGTATTTGGGCCAGACTTACTGTACAGATCATGTACTGAATATGTTTTGTGCAAAAGAAATCAACAGCATTGCCATTGTAGGAAATACAAGTGGACACCAAGATTCAGCACACACATGGGCATTGTTATGTTGTTTGTAGAGATTTGATTATGTGATGTGGCTAAAACGAAGGGATACATGTGGCATTCTAAACGGCCAATGGAGATGTAATATATGGACTAAGTAATGGTTAAAGTGCGTCAGGATATTTTTTCCTAAACATTATGGTTTAATGTGTTTTATTCCCCTCTTTTATGAGCAAACTTAAAAACATTGTTATACTGTTTTCTTTATCATTTTATAGTTTTATTGTTGTGGAGCACCTGTGACAAAAAAAATGCCTCTGGTTTTTTTGACATAACAGATAATTCTTCCACTAGTAGCTTAAATGAACGCTTCACCTATGGAGAAAAACCTTTCCAGTGAAGCTGCTTTACCCTGCAGCACTGACACTGAATGAAGTCTTCTTTCATAAATGTAAAACATCTCCTCAGAGAACATAATGTCCATTATGTTAATGTTTACCATCCAAGTTGCAATGAATGAATTCTCACCAGAGAAGTGATAATGTACTGTATTATTACTAGGGCTTTATTAGTCACATGTTAATTGAATTACAGCTGTGCTGTTATAAACCATTCATCAGCACCTTCTAACCAATCAGGCTCGAGAAATGAACAGCGCTGCAGTATAACTAGATTAGAGGAAACATCTTGCTGCCGTTATATTTATTTTCCCCCAGAAATGTTTTGGATGCAGACAGCAAAAACGGTTTTAGACAAAGCAAATGCCTCCACACAAGAAGACCTGCTGTTGTGTGATGAGTGCGAAGTTACATAACCTGTCTTAGTCATATCTGTTCTTTGCAAAATTATTTGAACATCCAGATGGACAGTCTGGGCTTTTCTCAGAACTAGGCTATATATCTCACCAGTCATCATGTGTAATCTTGTATGCTTTTTGATATTTTCCCATCCGAGTATTTACAGTATGTGACGCTTATGCTTAGGGTCGACCTATTCAAAAAATGTTTGGTTATGCCTGCTTGTTTAATGACACACACCATGTGTTCTTTGTACATCATAAAATAAACATCTCCAAGTATAAAACAAATGTCATACAACACAAGTGTAAAAAGATGAGAAACGAACGTTTTATGCTATTGTGTTTTATGTAACATGTTGGGGTTTTCATCAGTCTCCTGGCTTTTGTCCTTTTAGAGAAATATATTCTAATCAGTAACTTCAGAAAAAGTAATTATTTTTTTCTCTTAATTTTTTATTTTTTATTTTTATTTTTTTTTTTACCATACATTTAAAAAAAAATCCCTTTCGAACCCCTGCCTTTTTGCCCACTCTATCCTTTGGGTTTGCATGTGAGCTGATATACATGCTCCTCTTAGTGTTATATCATCACTGATTAGTGTTCTTCTCTGGTCTCTGTGGATACTAAACATCATGTGTGTGTGTCCTGAGTGACTTATGCATTAAAGTAAAAACAATTGCTATTAAAAGGCTGCTTATACAGTACCATTTTGGTGCAATAATTCTTTGGGAGTCCAAATTTCTTGGTTGCAAGTAGGCCATGTATTTAGTAATGTATGTGTATATATAAGAGGGATGCATTCATGTGACATAAGCATAAAGTTTATGTGACATAAGCATGAAGCTTAGCATTTTGTTTATAACTTTTTCTTCTTCATTTTAAAAATGTAAATATTTTACATATTCACCACATTGTTGTTGTTGTTGTTTTTTAAATAAGTCAGCTTCATTTTACATGCTCAGATGCCAGTTTAACAGGACTGAATTACTGGAGCATTGACATTTCCGTGTCAGAATACAAAATAATAAATAATAAATCATAACCCAAAGAAATAAGAGATGAAAGAAAAGAAATGGTCTATAACTGCATTTTAATTATACATTTTATTTTTTTTTTTTTCTGGTTGACTGAAGTTCTAAATGTTTACAAAATATTAAATCCAAAATATGAGTTCTGCTATGTTGCACATCTGCAAAGTCACCGATATTTACCATCATGCATCATATGACTATTGTGAGAATATATTATGACATTTAATTTATATAAGCATATATGAGAATTCGGCCTGCCAATTCACGGAAATGTTATCTTCGTCTTATTGAGTCTAAAATATATGTACAAGATGCATATACGCTGCACACGGCAATATACACAACACTCAACACACAAGTGTTCGAGAGAGCTACACAACAGCCCCTGGCATGTCGAGCCATGTTCAAAATCTATTATACATGAGCTTATACTTAGATGTCACAGTGCACCGCTTTTTACACTATTTAACCAGGAAGTTGTGCTCATGTGCTTTGGCCTGGAAGTGATATTAGGACCAAAAATTTGACTCATGTAAATAGAGAATGAAGGGATTTTTCAGGACTTATTCTTCAGAAAAATGACACTTTTGTCTTTTTCATTTTAGAAGGAAAATGCCATCAAATGTCGCTGTCACAAATGTCCTTCCTTTGTAAAATTGATTTGACATTGGAAATCCTCTGGGTGCTATAAATTAAAGATCAGCCTTCCACAGGACTGCCCTACACAATATTCTGGATGTGCACACAGCTTTTTGGTGCTTGGTACGTTTGTGGATATCAGGGTCTCTGACCCTACAATCAAATCTGTAAAGAAAACTAAATAATAGCAGTCAGGGCTTTTGAATGATTGTGTTTCTTTCACTGCACTCGTGACTCATCAGTGGCATTTAATGTTTAGGGCAGCACTTTGTTTATCTCGAGTCATGTTTTATAGATTTTTTATCTTTAGCCCTAGGAGCTGTATGTCAGCCTTTTTTTTTCTGAGCGATTCACAGAATCCAGAGGACTGGATTTTTGATGTACATGCAGAATTATGTGTTCTCTCAATATAGGGCTTGATTCTGGCTCTACTGCAGGAAAGCACCATGCTCAGTAGAACAGACGGGGTTCATAAATATTCCACAACTGCATGTTGGCTGCTATTAAGGTGGCGGCGCGCTGCACTCTCCCAGAGTAACGCATGGAGCTCCTACGCCTGTGAGATTGTCACACTGTATAACATTTTCAACTCACTCTGTGTGTGACTACACATTCTAGGAATTCTAGGTGACAGGTGCCACATGAGGTACCAGATGGTTTATCAGTATCTGTGGGGAGACATAACATTCCTGAATAGAATGAATCCTTGTGTTGTACATCACATTCTTTTATAATATAAAAGAAAAAAAGTATAATGTTGAACATAAAGCATTATAATCGTGACTGTCTTACTCCCATCACAGGCTACATACTTTACAGCATGAAGGTTTTATTAAGATATTTACAGCTGGACATTTTAATTCCACAAGTATTTATTTATTTATTTTTTTTGGGTGAGCTGAAAAGTTCTGCTTTTGCATAGTCACTGACCAATTTCTACAACAGGAATCAGTAACATACTTGAACAGTGGAAATATGCAGCTTCCTCACACTGGCAGCAATTACATTTACCAAATATGGCTCATTTACCTTTATTTGTTACCTTAGGTAGCAGTAAAAACTAGGTACCATTGTCACAGCGCTGCAGTTTTGTTGTTTTATTCTTAGATACGGTTCAGTATTTCTAAATGCCATGTTGCATTTAATGCATTTTATAAACTTTACTACATTTATACGGAAACTCACCAGTTGCCATGGCCATTTTTCACAGCAATAACATTGAAAGAATTTCATGAGCCAGAAATCCTTGGATGTTTGGAAGGGCATTTGGAGGTGAATTAACTCCTAATTTCAGATTTGTAACATCCCTACTACTAACTGCTGTGGGTAATCATTTTTTTTTTCTGCTCATCATTTCAGGATGGATAATCTTTTACTTATACCTATATTGATTTACAAGAACATATCATTTTACCATATAGAAAAAAGATTACCTTTCATCTGCTGAGGTGACGGGGAGGTACACCAGCGACTGTTGTTGCCCTGACAACGTCAGGCTGCCTAGTTCAATCAAGAGCTTGTGTTTTTTCCTGAATCCACTTGGGTTTCCTCTAGATTTACCTGGATTACAGCCACCCTCCAGAAAGCATGCCTGAAAGTGGAATAGCTATGCTAAATTGCCATTAGGGAAGTGGTAGCTCAGTGGTTAAGATGTTTAATCCCAGCACCACTGAGCTGCCACTGCTGGGCCCTTGAGCAAGGCCCTTAACCCTCAACTGCTTAGTTGTATAAATGAGATACTTGTTAGTCGCTCTGAATATAGGCATCTGCCAAATGTTTTAAATGAATGAATGTTTACAGGCCCCTGTGATGGCCAAGTGTTCACAAACGTTTTGCCATATTCAACTACACTGCCACATTATGCTACTACCTGATCTGATTAATATAATCTCTGTTTTACAGGTTACGTCATGTCCAGCGTGTCCTCTGAAGTCAGCGAGACATGGGAGAGCCGCAAGCTTCTGCAGCACTTCACCAATGAGACAAGGAACTGCACTCAACCAGGTAAAAAGCAGGCATCATGTCACACAATTTTAGGTTTGAGTTTTCCAGTGTTTTCCATAGCCTTGTATGTATGTGTTCTGCGAATATGCCGTATTACTTTCGGGCAAAGCACTCACTGTTTTACAATGTTTGTGTGAAAAGGTCACTGTGTCATGCACTTTGGGGGATGCTGATGGTCAGTTTGCTCTGGCTTTGGACAGCAGAAGGCCAGTGCCTGATCTGACTGCCTCTTTTGTTGTCTTCTGTGTGCTAAATCCAGCTGACACAGACAACACTATTGTTGATCAGGAAGCTCACAGTTGCCTGTGGGAGTGCAGAAGCAAATGATAACACAGTGCAGCTGCACAGAGAATCATATTTTAATTGTAAGCCTGATTATCAGTTCCCTTGATTAATAAAAAAATTTTTTAGCTATTATATTAGCTAATGTTCCATACTTATGCATTATGAGTAAACAATATCTTGATATCTGCTTTTCAAACATAGTGATGAGTAGTCAAAGATATTATATTTAGGTCCAAAAGTTACAGATATTTACAGATATCAATGGCATATGTTACCTGTATGTAATAAATGACTCTGGGGTTGCATCTAGACCATCTTTAAATACAACCACTTCCTTTTTTACCCATATAAAAAAGCATAGTAAATTGTGTATGTTTTCCCTTTTGCTTTCTAATGTAATATAATGAAGTACAAACGAAAGAGACAAGTGCATGAAAAAAGACTGATACAATGAAACATATCTGAGATCGCAAGCATTAAAAGAAAACTCTATTCCAGTATTTTGGCAATATATTGCTGTATTAATAATCATTTTAATCATTAATCACTGCAAATCAAGCTAATTTGACATTATAGCTTATATTTTAGGGCAGTTTATAAAATAGCACTTGATCCAGGACATTCTATTATGCTGCATTCGATCTTCGCATTGTGCACCACAGTCAAATCGGGTATTTTTCATTGTTTCATTATTAAAATAATAAGGGTTTTTGTTAATTTATCATAAGAAAACAGCCAATGGCATAAAGAACAATCTGATTAAGCATCTGCAACACACTTTACCTGTAATTCTTAGAATGTAGTGGCATAACATTTTTCCGTTCACGATCAAAACCTGTTCCAGCATGTCAATGACCCTGTGAACACCTTGAATGTATGGAATACACGGGCTGGAGTGAAAAAATATTGAGTGGCCTGCTGTAGACCTCTGACCTCATCCTCGCTGTCTGCACCCTACATCAGTATCTTACTTTTCAAATGCCCTTGTTCCTAAATGAGCACAAGTCTTCACAACCACGCTCCAAAATCGGTAATAAATGTGAAACTGGGTGCATTTCAGCAGAACATTTTGGCACTTGGAACCAGCCAGTGGTGCTGGACTGAAAGCATGCACTATACACAGCTATAAAAATAATATACTGTACACTTTAAACTCTTACACAGATTTTAAATTCTGAAGTCTGTAGTTAACGTCTAATGTCTAAATAATAACTTTAAACATAGCCCTAAGTTATCTTATATTTAAAATTTAGCAGATTGATATTTTTACCATATAAATGATCTGACTGGTTAATGCAACTCAAGAAAACAAAATCTTTTTTTTGTTCCTGAATTGGCATATAATAAATAATGTAATATATATTTAAATAATTTTATTTCAATATTGAACAAAGTAGTAATAATTTCATAACCATTTTTATGACACTTAAAATAACAACGAGGGAGTCTTTATCAACCAGTGATCATTTATTCATGAGCAAGGACCACAGGTAAAGTGTGTTATATTGCCGGTGGGTATACATGAGCTTTTTTGGCTGATTCTAAAAAACTTACTGGTACATCTCTGCCGTCTTGTCCTGCAATTATGAATGAGAAATTTTTGTACTGCTTTTTGCTTTTTTGTACAGGGTTGTATTTGCCCATTTAGACCAACAATGAAATGACTATTTTAGTCCATCTATCCTCAGTTTTCCATGATTGCAGTTTAGTGGTATAGTGGTGCTTTTTAAATGGGATAATTGTTTGGTTTGCACATTGTGACTAATAAGTGCAGTTTTAAGTGCGAGGTAAAGTGGCTGAACAACGGAACCATCAATACTGTACATCCATTGATTAAGCATTTACTCAGCAGTATGTTTGCTACAGCAGAACTCGAATGATCTGAAAGTTAGAAAAGTTTGCTTCTGTATTATGTTTTATATTTTTTAGAGAACTGCATCTTCTCTTAGAATGAAACTGTTTTTTTCTGAAGTCACTCAGACACTGATTCACTCATATCACTCATCATTCAATTATATCACTAATCATTCTGTAACTTATAAACCCAGTCAGTCATTAATCCCTCACTTTCACAGTCATTTATTTACTCACTTACTCACTCGTTCATTCTCTTAGTCATTTAACCAGTCACTCAATCATTACTAACTTGCTCGGTTATTCACCAACTCACTCGGTTACTTATTCAGTCACTTATTCATTTAGTCACTTAATCATTCATACATTCACTTAGTCAATCATTAAAAAAAAATCACTCTCTTATGTACTACTCAATCTCTTTCCCTCATTCACTACTCAGTAACTGTCTCACTCACTGTCTCACTCACTCACTCACTCACTCACTCATTTACTCACTCACTCACACACTCATTTACTCACTCACTCACTCACTCATTTACTCATTCACTCACTCATTTACTCACTCATTTACTCACTCACTCACTCACTCATTTACTTACTCACTCATTTACTCACTCACTCACTCA
>JAAIIK010000094.1:113372-141780 GCA_014706435.1 Silurus glanis
TCTCTCTCTCTCTCTCTCTCTCTCTCTCTCTCTCTCTCTCTCTCTCTTTACTTTTACTTTTTGTTTTAGAGACCCCCACCCCAGGGGTTTCTAATCCCAATTAGTTTCTCTCAGGAATTTCAGTAATGGATGCCAATGAGCTACAGTTTAGAGTTCCTGCTTTTCTATCTCATGTTAGGCTTTACAAAAAATATTCTCATTGCCTGAAGCTTGAACCACACTGTTTAAATTGAACACAAGACCACTTCCCCTTTGTCAGTGAGCTTATAAGGCCCCCAAACCACATACACCACATAAAGAACCAAGGAAGCTCAGTATCAAGAACCAACTCAACTCTTTTTGAGAAGTACAGTACCAGTCAAAAGCTTAGACTTTCTCCTTCAGTGTTTTTTCTTTTTTTATTATTAATTTTAACCTTGTACATTAATACAGAACACATCTAAACTATGAATGAACAAATATGGAATTATGTAGTAGACAAAAAACCCAGAATATATTTTGTATTTTTAATATCCTCAAAGTAGTCACCTTTTACTTTGATGACATTTTTGCACACTCTTGGCATTCTTTCAGTCAGCATCATGAAATAGTCACCTGGAATGGTTTCCCAACACTCTAAAGGAGTTCCCAGAGGTGTTGAGTTTTTGTTGGGCGCTTTTCTTTCACACTCTGTTCCAACTCAGCCAAACCATTTTAACTGGATTTAGATCAGGTGATTGTGGAGACCTAGTGATCTGATACAGCACACCATTACTCTTTATCTAGAACAAATAGCTCTTATGTTACCTAAAGGTGTGTTTGGAGTCATGAAGTCAAAAAACTAATTTTGGTCCCACTAAGTGCAAGCTGGATGGGATGGCATGTTCCTGCAAAATGCTGGGTTAGCCATGCTGGTTAATTGTGCCATCAATTTTGATTAAATCACCAACAGTGTTTCCAGCAAAACACCCCAAACCATCAAACCTCCTCCTCCATGCTTCACAGTTGGAACCAGACATTCAGGAACTGTCCATTCACCCTATGTGTGTTTAACAAAGACGTAGCCATTAGAACCAAAAATTTCAAAATAGGACTCATCAGACCAAAGGACAGTTTTCCACTGATCGGATGTTCATTTCTTGTGTTTTTTCCGCCAAGCAACTTCTGCTTGTTGTTCTTCCGAAGTAATGGTTTCTTTAAAGGTGGATGTGAACAATATATGCTGAAATATACCGCTGTACAAGACAGATTATGGTCCAAAGCAGATTAAAATGGCAAGAAATAATAATTATAAATAGAATAAAAATGAACTCTTGACAAAGGCACACCTGTGAATTGAAAACCAGTTTTTTAACACTTTTTTCTTTGTTTACTACATAATTCCATAGACATGCTTTCATAGTTTGGGCAGAGGTGGGAAGTAACAAAGTACAAATACTTTGTTACTGTACTTAATTAGATTTTTTTTGTATCAGAACTTTACTTCACTATTTATTTTTCAGACAGCTTTCTACTTTCATTCATTACATTTCTACACAAATATCTGTACTTTCTACTTCTTACATTTTCAAACCAAGCTCGTTACTTTAGTTGTAATCTATTTTGTTCTCACTGCATGCCATTTTCACACCACAGACATAGGCTAGTCTACAAAAATAACAATGAGCAATGCAGAAGGCAACAAGAATTATAGTTAACATAGATGAGAGACACTCCTGATCATCATCATCTTTGCTCTGCTTGTGTTCTATGTGGTGGATGTTCAGCCTGGATACATTCATTAGGTAACAAAATTTAAAATTCGTTTTGTATTAATATATTAATTAGGGCTGTCAAAATGAGTGTGTAAATAACGCTTTAACACAAATTAATTTCAAAGGCACCAATTTTATTAACGCGTGATTAATGCAGCGCGCGTTTCCGTTTGACAGTTTTTATTACAAATATAAATAAATACTTATGAAAGAGGTGAGAGTCACACATCCATCAATGAACCCTCTGGGGTCGACAAACGTTTTGTGGCATTTTTTTCTCATACCGCCGAAACAAACTTAAATTACTCTGTCTTTTTTGATCCTACAGATAAACGCAATACATCATTCAAATCTATGATTTAAATAATAACCACAAAACGCTGTGCTTTTGTAAAATAAAGAAAATCAGCTAAACAAATTAGTTATGTGGCAAATGCAATTCCGCGATAAACCGGGGGGTGCGAGATTCGAACTCGGATAAAGCTGGGGATTACTGTATTCTATGATTATGTAATCCGTATGAAAGGTCGAAGAGGTACAATTTCTCCTTTTGGTGTCCTGATGATTTACTTAATTTAACCACCATAATTACTTTAAAACATTTACAAGAATATTTTGTCTTCATGCTTTATGTTGAGTATGGTTTCACTAATAAGAAACATACATTTGCATAAAGCATCCATATTTGTCCATGCCCATGTTCATTATAGTATTAAAAACGTGAAAAGTATTAATTTAAGGTACATTTAAAACAGATAAAAATGTGCGATTAAGTTGCGATTAACCTTGAGTTAACTCGAGACAACCATGCGATTAATACTGATTAAATACTTTCAAACGATTACCAGCCCTAATATTAATATGACGTGATGTCCACTTACCAGCGTGACACTAAAACAGGTAGTAGTAAAGGCTACTTTTTACTTAAGTACATGTCTGAGCACAAACTTCTTTACTTTTACTTGAGTTAAAAAGTATAGCCAGTACTTAAATTTTTACCAGAGTCTTTTAAAACATGAGTATCTGTACATTTACATTTACATTTACATTTGCATTTGCAGCGTTTAGCAGACGCCCTTGTCCAGACTGCTTTGAGTCTCCATCAATGAATAAATCTACACTGTACTTCTACTTAAGTGAAGGATGTGTGCACTTTTACCCCCTCTGAGTTTGCAAATATCAAAATAACTCCTGTTTGGTAGATACTTGCTGTCCCTGTAGAGATATTTGAATAAATAAGAAATCTGGCATTAGCAGAGAAAGAAGCACTTAAACAGTCATTTCTAGAATATCCTGCTGTGGTTAGAGTCAAAAAGGATAACGGAACATGATGGGATGAGGCTGCTGTGAACACTATGACTGGCACCTTCCCCTCTCAATCATGATGCCTTTAATTACAGGAAACACTGTGTATGCGCACTGTGTGCACACTGTTCTGTGTGTTTGTGTATTTGCTAAACAGAACCAGAGTTCCATAGAACAGAACAACTGCTGGATATGCATCCAGTGTAAGCAGGAAGGTTTCTGTCAGATACTGGTTTGGATGCAGTTCCTTTTGGCAAGAATTGAAAGCACAATTTCAGACCAGTGGGATGATAGAAATTTGTTATAAGAGAAAAGATGCATGATAAAATATCATGATAAGACCATTTTGCATAGATATTTGTCAATATTATTTCATTTTTTTCGAATGATTAAAATATCTTTTATTCCAGACCGTTTTAAAATGACTAATTGTTTGGCCTGGTTTGGGTCATCTGTTTTGTTTGGACATGTTTCATATACTTTGGCAAATTTCGTCTGGAAAGCTCTATGGAAAAGTAATTTGTTCAGTTCTCTAATTCAGATTTATAGCCTTTTGATCCCAGCATGTGTTAATAGCGTACATTTCAGGGATGTCACTTGGCCAGTTTAAGGAAGTTTTAGCTCCCAATAAATGCGTCACAAATTTAATTCATGCATATTCATATTTATTCTTCAATATTTATTAGAGTCTTTACCTCTTGAAAGTCACAAAAACTGCAATAGCTGCATACAAGGTGCTGGCAAATGGTGATTAAAGCTCTGGGTTACTGATCAGAAGGTTGGGGTTCAATCCCTGACATCATTAAGCTGCCACTGTAGAACCCTTGAGAAAGGCCCTTGACCCTCTTTTCTCGAAGGGACACTGTATCACTGTACATAACAAGCTGGGATATGCGATTTAGGAAAGCTTTTTTTCTTTCTGGGGGAGGCTGCTGCTTTTTTAATCCAGCTTTGCCTTGGCCGGGCTACTCCGCTACAGGATATTGGCCACAAGCCTACTGATTAGACCTCTTTCAGAAACATTAGACCTTTTTCAAATATTTTATATATAGTAAAATAGTAAGTAGTGTAATATTTTAAGCCATTTATTTCAGTATAGATAGCTATTGAGTTATGCTTGTTACTTGCTTGTAAGCTATCTAATTTTAGGTTTACATAAGTTGAAGAAAATAGAATAGAGTATATACCACTAGCATTAGATGGTCAACCACGCCATTTTAGCCTAAGAGTAAATTTGGTCAAAAGTCCTCAAAAGATCAAAACTCTTTCTCTTTCTTAATTTGTATCCCCTTTAGTATTTAAAAACAATGACAGCAGAAGACATATATTAATATTTACAGTAAGTTAATGTCAGTGAAAAGGACAAACAGCGTTACAGAATATTACGTTCTACCACAGGTAATTGCTAAATATTATATGGGAAGGCTGGACTCCCTTAAAATTTCATTATTCATTAAACGGGTCATTGAATTGTTTTTATTTTAAATGTTTCAATATTTCTTTTTCTTGGTGAAATTCTTTTTTTTTTAGCAAGTGAAATTATTACATAAATTATTAAATAAAAATTAAACTGCTGTTCATATAATTGTTCATTTAACAGTGTTTGTACAGTAAAATATCTGAACTCTTAGCTTTTCTCACCCGGACGTCCAGGTTCTCCAGATGACTGGGAGACCTCTCAAATAGGTGGAGGCAACAAAAGGTGCTAGCATTTCTTGACTTTAATGTATGTGGATGATCTGTGTACAGACTGCATCTACATACAAACTGTAAAGAGACATATCTACCGTGTACCAAGCTTGCTGAATAACCTTTGTCTATTGTCATGTTGTATCAAGGACAAACAGATATTTTGGAAACATTTGAATAAGAAAATCTCTTATAGTAAAAACATTTTTAAATGGTGCCTCGGTTCCATATATATATATACCGTAATTTCCAGACTTATATAAGCCGCACCCACTGAATTTGACAAAGATTTTTATTTTTAACATAAATAAGCCGCACCTGTCTATAAGCTGCAGGTGTCTACACTGAAACTAATGAACTTTACACAGGCTTTAACGAAAGACACTAAATGCAATATGTTGCGCTTCTATTAGGAGCATAGCGGTATTTTGGGAATAGCATGTCACTGCATTCTTCCGGTATTACTGCGTGTGTGCGTGTGAGACTGAGGATTATGTCCTTATTATTGTCTGATGCTGATTTCTAAGTTTCTTTGACTAACCCATAACGCTGTTGCCAAGAAAAATAAAAAAGCACGAGTTTTGGAAACCTGTCTGTGCTTATATGATTTCTGTTGCAACTGGAGTTTTAGTGAGCTATCCCTTCACCCTGACTCAACGCGCTACAATGGCTTGTATCTAAACAGTAGCCGAGGAAGTAAGTCATTGTTCACTGTCTTCCTCGTTCCTTTCACAACTACTGTATTTCCCCGGTGGAGTTTATCTTTTGTCTTCGTCGTGCGCCACCGGTGGAAGTTTTTCTCCCGATGCCGTGCAGCTCAGAACACAGGTGAGGTGCGTTTTTTCGTTTCCGTTCGGAAATTTCATTGGTCTAATGTTATGTCGCTGAGTTTTTTGGCTTCCGGGAAAAAACCCAGGAAAAATCCATAAATTAGCCGCGTCGTTGTTTAAGCCGCGGGGTTTAAAACGTGGGAAAAAGGTACGGTATATATATGTGTGTGTGTGTGTGTGTGTGTGTGTGCTCTAATGGTAAAACAGATCAACTCCAGTGTCATTCTTAAAAGGGAAGCAAGGGGAAGTGAGAGAAGGGACATGTCACATTACTCATAATAGTGATGAGTACCGCAACACCACAGTGTATCTCTTTCTTTATCAATTTGTGTTTGTCTGTGAGTGCCTGTGTATATTTTTCTTGTGGATGGACTTTTAATTATTCACGCATGTGTTTTTTGCATATGTTTGCAACGTTTCCACTTCACAGCTACACAGATGCAAAATATCTTTGGTTTGACACATAGGGTCACTTGACACTTGGATCTGTCTGAATTCTACTAAATAGTGTGGAAGATTGTGAATTCTCATTTTCATTGGTAAAAAGATTTTGAATGTTTTGGTCCTTATTTTCCGTTTTTAGCCGCTTAACATAATCCTGCATTTATCTTATTGATAGTTGTGTGCTGGGAAGTTAAATGAATTTTGTCTACATGTATTGCTGTTGCCATGGGAAGATTTTTAGAGTACAGAGATTTGTGCACTAGTGGGAAAGTATAGCAAGAAGTGCGATATGCTTGTAAAACATGCCATCGTTACACTCAAGGGGAGCCACAGCAAAAAAAGAATTATTCACTGGTGTTCAGACAGCAGTGTGAGCTGTCGTAGCTTCTGGTAAGGTTTTGCAACTCCATGGCTCCAGTGTTGAATAGGTACATACACATATATCTACAAACACGCACATTCCAAATAATAAAACTAGTAATGGAGATTGGGGTTATATATATTTTTTTAATGATATTGCAGAAGAACTAGGATCTACACTATGGTTTAGCCAAACTGTTTATGAATTGTGACCTGTTGCTATGCAATGCTGGAGACAGTACTGGCATTTTTTTTTTCGCTTGTACAACTAAAGCAGCGGGTAGACCAAAGGCAAATAAATTTCTCCTAACAGAAATGAGGGAGGAAGGACACAGGAGGTGAAAGTGACATTTGTTTCTGGTAGCAGTTACTTTCTTGTTGCTTATTATTAGATAGATTTAGCAATTATCTGCAAAATCTAAATTGCTGTCTCATCCACTGGAATACAATGGATAACATGGTAAAATTATTTTGATATACTGTCTTTATTCATAGGTGAAGTTCACGCATATTGTTAATGGGGCTTCTAGAATGTGTAAATTATCTGAGGACACCAAAACTTTCATTCCTCATAATGACTGCACTTTCTCACATCTTACATCTCACAAAAGCCTGACATCTCATCTACAAATTGCAATTGATTTGCCATTAAACTATAGCAATTAATCAAAGTGGACAGAGCATCTCTTCACAGGAAGGATGCAGCAATAAGAAAGCGGGTATTAATTGACCGAACATATTTGATCTGTCTCCCTGGGAAGGGAAGATGGATACCCAAGGGCAGTGCTTCAAGCAAGACATTATTTAGGGAAATTGAAGTCACTTTCTGGTCACCTAGAAAAACATCACAACACTCAAGATATTGAATTTCATGGATATTCAAATCACACAACAGCTTCTGTTTTTTGTTGTTTTTTTCAGTAGAAAATGAATCAGTGACCACTAGAACAGTTTGGCTGAAGAAAGGGGAATAGTTCAAACCAATTAAAAGCATGGGGGGGTGGAGGGAAGCCATAAACATGGAGTTTTCTATGCTGCCCACTACTCGGTTCAAAAATGTCATCTCCCTGTGTATAATTATGCAGGGTGCAGGACTGCAGTCTTTCCATGCATGGGTGTGGGTGTGGGTGTGTGGTGTGTGTTTGTATGAGAGAGAGAGATTCAGTTGGTTCTGTCCTCTGAAGCCCATATTCATCATTGCTGTAGCTTGAAGATGCAGAGCCAGGACACACAGCTGGCCTTTTCTCAGAGGACCATCACCTATAATGCCTTACTGTGTCTTTTCTCTGTGTGTGTCTTTCACACAATTTCATAGAATCATCTTACATAGGTTCAGGTCTTAATTAGTAATGGAATATTATTGATGATATTGCCAAGATGAAATAAACGTAGCATTACTTCATATAGACCACGAAAGGTGATCAATTTTGCTCTCTTAAACAAAGAAAATCATGAAAAGGCAATTCGATCATTTAACTTAGTGATACTTAGTAATATGTTTTGTCTACAATAGACTTTTGCTGTTTTTTTTTTTTTTACAGAAACTCTATAAAGCAAAAAGACTGTAGATCCCTGATCATTACTCCCATATGTGGGCCATATGAAAGCACACAACATGTCTTTGAATGCTTTAGCTTTACAATTTCCCTTCACCGGAACAAAGGAGCTCCAACCTGTTCCAGCAGGACAATGCCCCTATGCACAAAGAGAGCGCCATTTTTATTGCAGAAGATCTTAAGAGGCCTGCACAGATTCCTAACTGAATTGGACACCTTAGCTATGAATCTAAACATCATTTACACCCCAGTTCTCCTCACCCAACATCAGTGACTGACCTCAGTAATGCTTTTGTGGCTAGCACAAATTCCCATAGTCACACTCCACAATTATGGAGTTCCTAGAACAGTAGAGTCTATTATAACAGCAAAAGGGGTCTAAATCTGGATTGGGATGTTCAAAAAACACCTACAGTAAGCCTACAATTGGTTACTACATAGAGTCAAATATGTGTTTATTTGCAACATATTATTCTTTTAAGAATTTATTTAGAATGTTAAATAGATTTACTTCTTTTTTACTCAAAACATGATTCCACATTAATTTTCCTCTTAATATGTAAATATAATGACCATTGAAAATATTCTGAAAATACAGGTATAAAATGTTTTGCCTCCTCTTTTTTCCCCTGTTTGACTGACAAGAAACACTCTCAGCTATTTCTTTAAAAGTGGCTGATAGTTGCATATTTTTAATCTGCTGATACCAATAATCTTCTCTCGTCCCAGATCTCTGTGAAAACAAGTCAGGGCCAGCAGCTCACAGTTCTTTATCAGGGTGACCTGCGCTGACCTGTTTTTTCCTCTTTACCAACGATCTTTCCCAGTTCCCCACGTAGCTGGAGAACAATTCAATCTTATTTTGTACATTTCAAATCCAAATTCTACTTTTATCTATAGATATTGCAAGGCGTGTCTCTATAGATATATTTATATTCTTATCTGATATTTCCAATGCATTCTCTTCATGCCAAGCTTGCTCTGGCCAAAGATAGCCAGTCTAGCCTTTTGTGTGTTGAAGTAAGGCAGTAATAGCTTGCAGAAAAGCACTCACTCATAACTAATGCGACGCTTGATGGAAGGCTTGTCTCTACCGCTGCTTTATTCTTCTGCCTTGTTTTCTGTGTTTATTTTTAGCACCGCTGTTGGACTTTTTATGCTCTACTGCTGCATTGATGCACATGTGCCCAGTTTAGCCCCTCCCTTCCTCCCCTCTAGTGCCTGATGGACTGCAATACTTTAGCATGTGATGTCATCGTCAGTGCTTTTGGGACGCTTGAGTTGACTGAGATTATGTAAGCTGATGCTTTCAGCCAGGAGAAAGTCATGACATCAGTGAGGGCTCAGAAAGCCTGAGCTTGTTTGCTACTAAATCGAGAATTAATGTATGCTGATTGGTGGTGTTTATGCATCTGTTTATTTTCCTCTCTGTGCAACTGAGCTGATTGTGTAAGATGCCGTGCTATGGTTGGATATGTGTATATCTTTCCTACTGAGCATGTGCGAGGCTAGCTATGTGTGTGGTTAAAAACTTCATATATGGACCAAGCATGAACATGACAGGAAATTTTAAAGGAATATTTGACATTACACTGATGTTTCTTTCATATTTTAAAGTAGACCATTTTTTTTGCTACAACGGTAGTATTTTTTTTTTCATCCACCAGACATTTGAATCTGGTTTAATAAGAGCTTAAATGTTGCTGCAAACAAAGCTGTGAGTTAAATAGTGTCAGCTGGCATCCAGCAGTGCAGGCCGAATCCTACAGAGAGTTTTGCTCTTTTTTGCCTGGGAGGTAGCAGGCTGTGGAGCATTGTAATCTATATATGTCTCAAATATTGAGCCACCATTCAGTAGCTGTAGCAGCAAGTTGCACTATGTATGTGTGATTGCAGTATGAGTACACTGGTCAATTATTAATACTATCTACATAATGCTGTCTGTGTGTCTGTCTCTTCGGTTTTCTTCCTGGACCTGTCATTACATGCTTGTGTATATCCTGTGAGGCCCTCCCCTTTTCCTCTTTTTCCCTAGCTTCCAGTGTGCTTTACTGCATACAGTTTATAAATACGCTGTTAATACTCCATGGTGCTTAATGGTTTTAATGGCCTCAGAAATGACAAAGAAAGATTTGTAATGTGTCTAATATTCGTAGTACAGTGTAAATGTTCAATGCAATAAATGTATAAATTTTACAGTGCATAGTTATTATGGTAAAAATAAGAAAATGTTCATAAAGAATTACTGAACTATGCTTAGGTGCAATATAATAGAATGGAATAAAATGCAGTTTTTAAATGAAGGTTTTTTATTATTGAGGGAAAACTAAATCCAAAACTAAATGGCCCTAAGTGTTGGCCCTAAGTGTTTGCCTCCTAAACCTAATAACTGGTTGGACCACCCGTAGCAGCAAAAACTACAATCAAGCGTTTGCGATAACTTGCAATGAGTCTGTTACAGCGCTGTGGAGGAATTTTGGTCCACTCATCTATGCAGAATTGTTGTAATTCAGCCACATTGGAGGGTTTTCGAGCATGAACCTTCTTTTTAAGGTCATGCCACAGCATCTTAATGGAATTCAGGTCAGGTCTTTGACTAGGCCACTCCAAAGACTTTATTTTGATTTTCTTCAGCCAATCAGAGGTGGACTTGCTGGTGTGTTCTGGATCATTGTCCTGCTGCAGAACCCAAGTTCGTTTCAGCTTGAGGTCATGAACAGATGGCCGGACATTCTCCTTCAGGATTTTTTGGTAAACAGCAGAATTCATGGTTCCATTTATCACAGCAAGTCTTTCAGGTCCTGAAGCAGCAAAACAGCCCCAGACCATCACACTACCACCACCATATTTTACTGTTGGTATGATGATCTTTTTCTGAAATGCGGTGCTACTTTGATACCAGACATAATGGGACACACACCTTCCAAAAAGTTAAACTTTTGTCTTGTCAGTCCAGAGAGTATTTTCCCAAAAGTCTTTGGGGTTTCATCGAGATGTTTTCTGGCAAATCTGAGACGAGCCTTTATGTTCTTTTTGCTCAGCAGCGGTTTTTGTCTTGGAACTCTGCCATGCAGACCATTTTTGCCATCTCTTTCTTATGGTGGAGTCATGAAAACGGAACTTAACTGAGGCAAGTGAGGCCTGCAGTTCTTTGAATGTTGTTGTGGGATCTTTTGTGACCTCTTGGATGAGTCGTCATTGTGCTCTTGGGGTAATTTTGGTCGGTCGGCCACTCCTGGGAAGGTTCTTCACTGGTTTATGTTTTTGCCATGTGAATAATGGCTCTCACTGTGGTTCGCTGGAGTCCCAAAGCTTTAGAAATGGCTTTATAACCTTTTTCCAGACTGATAAATCTCAATTACTTTCTTTCTAATTTGTTTTTGAATTTCTTTGGATCTACTTCACTTTGTCAGGCAGGTCCTATTTAAGAGATTTCTTGATTGCGAACAGGTGTGGCAGTAATCAGGCCTGGGTTTGGCTAGAGAAATTGAACTCAGGTGTGATAAACCACAGTTTTAACACAGTGGGCCATGTAGTTTTGGATTTAGTTTTTTCCTCAATAATAAAAACCTTCATTTAAAAACTGTATGTTTTACTAATATTAAATTAGTTTGATGATCTGAAACATTAAAGTGTGACAAACATGCAAAAAATTAAGAAATCAGGAAGGGGGCAAACACTTTTTCACACCACTGTATATCTATATACACATATACATACAAATTCTCTCCTTTCTAAGAAAGGAGGCGGGTTAAATTAAAATAAAATATTTTTTTATTTAAATAAATATAATATATATATATATATATATATATATATATATATATATATATATATATATATATATATATATAGCAGGGATTCCCATCAGTTTATTTTCATTCCTAATCCATCCATTTATAATCCATCCAGGTTGTAGGAAACCGAAGAACCCAACAGAAACCTACATGAACATAGTAGAATACCTGAAAATTTTCACAAGCAGGACTGTGAACTAAAGCTATTACACATAGTCGGAATGTAAATAAATATGAATGTTATTCAGATTGATAATAAATTCCAAAAGAATTCAAAAATAGCTAAGAGGAGAGGAATTTTATAGATTTTTTTTTTAAGGAGGTTCAGCAGAAAGGTTTGAGGGGCTTCTGGTTAAGACTAGAGGTGTGGATTGGAATCCCACAGCACAAAAAAAAAACATATTCTCAGCAGCCCTGTGTTTTTTTTTTTTTTTTTTATTTCTTTGTTAGGGTCATAGTAGTATGGGTCGCATTACAGAATAAAGAATCCTAAAAAAACTTGTGGTTTAGACTACACCCTTGCCCTTTTGAAAAATCTAAATACAGAGATGGATATAAATATTTTTAGCACTAAACTGATATAGAGAATGGCATTGCATTACACCTCCAGTATGTGGTCTGCATAGTGACCGGGATGTCCTGTTTGTAGTGAAAAATCCTTGAGTGTAACATCGCGTAAGCACTTTCTTATTTTAACGAAAAGAGTCACTTCTGGCCAAAGATCCTGAAAGTGTATTTAAGGATCATGAATTTTTTTTTTAATATAATGATAATCTTTACCTACAAAGGTACCTATTGTAAAATAAAAATGTGAATAATTAAAAAAAATGTTGTGCCTGATATGAGTTGCCAAAGGCACTGGGAAAACTACAGCTGATGCTGTAAAACACAAATGGTTGTTTATTACTTGTGTGTGTGCGTGTGAGTATTTTTTGTTATATAAAGTTACATTACTCATTGATTCACTCGTGCCATACACACATCCACTGTTTCACTCCTCTTGTCCTGTCTGCCTTACTGTGTTTGCTTTCTTCTTCCCTCTCGTGAGTCTCTGAGTTCCAAAGATCTTGAAAAGTCAATAAAACACCTCTAATGAGTCATGTGGAACACACAACAAGCATAGATGGAGAGAGACAGCCAGCGAAAGAAAGAGAGAGAGAGAGGGAGAGAGAGAGAATAATGACGCCATAAGAAGGTTTCTGTATCCCATTTGACCTGTCTGTTGTGCTTCTTTTATTTATGCCGTGTTTCTGTGGAGTCAGTCCTCACGCTGCTGCACTCACTCGTGTCAGATTAGATCCATCAGTGTCTCTCCAGGCTGGTCACAGCTCAAAACAACACCTCACGCAATGGCTTGTTTTTCCGTTCCCATTCCCTCACTTTCTTTAGTGCGCTGGCACGGACCCTCCTCTTTACGAGCATTCCACCTCAATAAATGTGTTTGCAATTAAACACAGCCTCAGTCACGTGTCAGGCCCCAACCTCATGATATACTGTAGGGCAGACTGAATGGACAAGGTGGTGAACAATGAGTAGGCCATACAGTACCTGTAAGACAGTGCCACGAGCCCAGCTGTGTGTGTGTGTGTGTGTGTGTGTGTGTGTACACTCAGGCTGCAGGTTGCTGTATGTGCTTCCCTGTGTGTAGAGGGAGAAGAAGCTTGAGTTTAGCAATGGGCCTTAGTAAGGAGTGCAGCCAATGAATTATTCAGATGTCCACATTTAGAATTCCTCTAATCTTTCAGTTTGTGTGTGTGTATGTGTCTATGTGTGTGTGAGTGTGGGAGTGAGGCTATGCCAATAAATGTTCCCACAATGTATAACCCAGTAAATGGGAACGGGATGGGAAAAGATGGGATAAAAAGCACAAAAGCGTGCTGCACATGGCTCCCATTGTGAAGCTGTTTGTATTTGCGTAGTTCCAATGGAAAAGCTTACTTGCGCTCGAAAACCTTAAGTTCCCAAGGCAGAGAACTTTCACATCAGCGCGCTTAACCTTTATGTGCATTGGGAGGTGACGACTTAATGGTTTTTAACGAGTCGGAGTGCGTGCATTCCCGTCTTCCAGTTAAATGCAGTGCAACGGTTTAACCCGTAGAGTTTCCTTGGCGGATCAAAAGGACTTTGTAATGATGGGGTGATTATATAGTGCTCTCACTCTCTCACTGCCCCAGAAATCTGGTTTCCGGAGGCTCAGGCTGGTGCTGCTGCACTTTCTCACCACGTCCAGCAGCAGCCCGATTAAATGCCAGTATTACCATGTGCCCTTTCTGCAGTCCCACTGGCCGATTGCAGCCTTTTACATGACAGTCCTGTCCCACTAACACTTCTTTTTCACCTCTCTACAAGTGTCTCTCTTTCTCTCCCTCTCTCTCTCTCCTTCTCTCTCTCTCTCTCTCTCTCTCTCTCTCTCTCTCTCCCCCCCCCGTGTCCCTTTCTCCAGTTTTTACTCTCCATCTGGACCTGACCTGATCTCTTCACTGCATGATTTATTATTCACTGCCACACACGCTGGCGGAAATAGTCGTGTTTCCAGGAATATGACATCTTCAGAGAGCAGGGTTTAGTCCTCAGAGAGCGGAGAGACGTTTCCAAAACAGAGTTTTATTTTAGGCTTGACAAGAGATACACACATCGAGTGTGCGAGCGCGTGCATGTGTGTGTGCGCATATGTGGGAGCAAAACGCATTTGATCAGTGATTGAGGAAGCGATTACTCAAATTTCTGATTAAGATTCCGAATCGACTGCTGTGCTGTGAGCTAGATACCATGGTTTATTTTTTTCTTCTTTTCCTTTTTTTTTGGAAATTAAAACACCTTTAATTATTGTGATCTTGGTGGATGGCTCATTTGAATGCGGGAAGATAAATGTTATTCGATTACTGTTCAGTAAAGAGGCTGTTAGTTGAGATTATTCCTGCATGAAATAAAAGATTTGACGCTCACCCACAAATGGAATGTTGCGAAGATTTAATTAAGTGCTTTACTCCCACATGAGGAGGTCTCATTTTCCTGCCACTGCATTTTACATTGACTGAACAATGTTGCTCTAATGATTCAGAGCTGCACATACAAATACACACATGCACGGAAATCTGTGCATGATTGCTGCTGTGAGAACAAAAGTAAGTAACATATTGGCTTATTTTTCCTCACCTGATCCCTCTTTTTTACTCTCCCTCTGTGTTACTTTGTCTCCAGTTCTTTTTTTGAGGTCTGATCTGTGGAGTGTGAGAGCTTGGCTGGTGGTGGGGCGTGTGTTAGGGTCTATTGGACTCATTTACCCCAGGTTACACAGTTCACCGAGAGTCATTCTTCACACACACCCAAACATGTGCACAAAGCATAAAAAGCCTGAAGCATTTTCTTTTATTCTGCAAATACGCTATGTCCTCTCTCAGTTTAAAGAGACTGGTGTGTTTCTGTATTACAGACATCGCTGGAATCAGTTTTGAGACTTTCTCTGTTTATAGTAAGAGAACTAGACATTTGACTATACATTCTTTGCAATATTTACATATCTGTACATACTGTACTTACATACTGTAAATACAGCAGAAATACGATTTGATATGATGTTTTATTATTAAGTAATGCAGTCATGTCACAAATTCACGATTCTGCCTGCAGATTACACTTTCCTTGAGTTTCCTTCTCTTCCATAAGACAAATGACTCCTGCATTAGATACTGTGCCACCCAGTTGTTTTTAAACACTTGTGGCAAAAAAAAAAAAAAAAAAAATCCTAACTACAACCATATGTGCATGTTGGTAAGTGTTGTCAGAAGCAGGAAAAGGTGGACATTTAAAGGGCCAGGAGCACATGCAGTTGACAAAACCGCCCCGCAAGTATGCAGGCTCTTTAAATATCTTATTCTTGAGGACACCTATTCTTGAGTACCATGGTTCTTGGTTCACACAATTCTTCATTAAGATTGTGGAATATTGAATAAAACCATAAGATTTACCATGTTTAAATGTGGTGAAATGTTTTGTACAATTCTGCACTTCATTCGGTATATTATTATATTAAAGCTGGATTCATTGTGAACTACAGTGAGGGAAATAATTATTTGGTCCCCTGCTGATTTTGTAAATTTACCCCTTACAAAGAAATGAATATTCTAGAATTTTAATGGTAGGTTTGTTTTAACAGAAAGAGAATGAATATTAAAAAAAATCCAGAAATTAATATTAAAACAATTAATATTATTTATAAATAAAGTTTTATTTGATCGAATGAAATAAGTATTTGATCCCGTTCCAACCAGCAAGAATTCTGACTTCCACAGACCCAACTTAGTCTTGTACCTTTTAGAAAGTACTCCTAATATCAACCCATTATGTGTAAAAAAGACACCAGTCACAATTAAACTCTTCCATTCAAACCTCTTCACCATCATGGGCAAGACAAAAGAGCTGTCAAAGGACGTCAGGGATGAGATTTTATACACGCCAGTAATATGTCTGTAAATAAGAATGTCACGCATATTTTTAATCGTACTAATTTGTGTATGACTCATTGTATATACTTCTGCATTTATTAAATTGACAGTGTACTCAAGTAAAATCAGCGGGGAAATAACAAGCAGACAAACAAAAAAACCAAGCCTATGTAATTAAAAAGAAAATTATTTTTAGAACTATTAAAATAAATAGAAATTAAATGCAGAGAGAGAGAGATCCCATTTCTATGTTTAGATGCAGAATGCTTTTTATTTGATCAAAGTATTCACAGTAAATGTACAGTCAGTTTTTGCACCTTTCGGAAGAATAGATATAGTCAGTGATGTTATTTTTGTGTTCTTTGATGATGCAGTGTTCCTTGAAAAAGCTGCAAACCTTCTCTCACATTGTATAACATATACATGAGCAACAAAACTTTGGCCAGATGTGGTTGAGGACAGCCACAGAATCAATACTGTGATGCAGCCTGTGTAGTTTTGATAAGAAACAGTACCGTTGTATGGACTTGTCCTTGAAAGACAAAAGTCGAGACTCAAGCGGTCATTAAATAGTCTATATGTAATTTGTGGGGGGTTTTAATGAGCAAAGTGAGTGGGTAATTCGAAAAAAAAAATAATGCAGCGACTTATACACTGTCTATTCATTAAAGATAAATAATGGTGGTTCATTTATTTACACTGATTGAGAGAAATCCAGACACTAATAACTGGGTCAGTGAGAGAGAGTAGACTTGATAGCAGCCAGTAAACCTGATGTACTGCATATATTAATACCGTAAACTAATCACACTAATGACTTCATTAGTTGTAGTGTCACTTCTGCCTAACACGATGCTGCAGCTTATCATTAACACCAATGGCAGGCTGAGGAAACAAAAGCCGCAGCACTCGTTTAATCACACATCCTGCCCCTTTAACGTCCACCTCCTCTATTCCTGCTGCAGACAAACACAAACTGGCATCTGTTGACCATTCAGTGACATGTAGATTACAGCACTACTGTTATGCACTGTTCTCTAAAAGGTTTTATCGCCCGAGTTATTTTAATGACGTACAGATGAAATATGTATAAAAGTTTGAATTATATAACATTCAGATGGTTAGGTAATCATCATGGACTGGCATGATAATATTCCAGCAGAGTCCCAGGGGCAGGAGCAGTGCTGGAATATCCAGCTTGATCCAGCATAGAGTTAAAAGTCAGGGATTTTATGGGGGCACAGTGTACCATTATGGCGTCTTATGCCATGATCATAATGTCAGTAATACAGCAATGTTAGTTTGTCTTCCTGTGCCATGCTGTTTTCTCAGCACTCGTAAACGCACATTATTAGCAACCCCTAAAATGCATGGCGTATCTTTTACAATGTGATCGTTTGCAAACTGTGCAACTGATCATCCGCGAATAACTTGGCGCTCGGAGAGAGACAATTGTGATGTGACTAAAGCAGCCAGTGACTTGTGAACAGGATTAATTGAATCCAGGCTTAATTGGATACAGTGTCAAGGCAAAAGCTGAGGAGACAGATTGCCAGGAACAGTTGCATGGTGAGTGTGTGGATCATGTCATTAATTAGCAGTCTTAGTGCCATTGTGTATGTACCATGGCCACTTAAGCATAATGTTTTTTTTTTTTTTTTTTTTAACCATTAATCTTTAATCATCTCAACAAATGCTAGCTATCTTGAATACAGGAAAAGCAGAAAATGGGAAAGTTGGTAAACAGTATAAACATCTGACTGTAATTTTAGGGTTTGAATATTAGATTTTGTAAGATATTTATATCTTATATGGCTGTATTTCTATTAAATGCTAGAAGAGAATGGGACTGGTTTAAGAATGGCTGAATGAAGTAAGTAAGATTTCCACCTGTCAGTGGCACGTGTGTTTGTCATATACATGCGGATTAACATCATGTCCCATGTTCCTTTTACATCACAGACAATTGGCAAAAATTACATGGAATAATATGTTACTAAATGTCAAGTCATGCTTTTTTTTACTTTGAAGGGTTATGGACCATCCGTGAGAAGTTGATTCTTGCTGTCATTTACAGTATAGCGGATATAAACTGTGGTTCCTTCACCAACCTGTCTTTTAAAAAAAAAAATTTAAGAAATGTACAAAGTGTTTGGTCCTGGAGATTTTCTCGTGGTGGAACACTTCAATAAGAAAGCATTTGAGACTCCTTTTATAAATGAAAAAAAAATAAATGTTACCATGTTATATAAGACATTTTTGAAATCTGTTTCTTATCAGGCATAGATTCTGCAATAATAGGCATGCGAATGATTTGTTGCTATAGAAACAATGTGTTAGAGCAAAAGCAGTACTATAAATTACAGCTCGAACTACTATCAGAGCTATGCCACACACCTTCGGACCAATCCGATTAAAGAATTCATCAGTGCTGTGTTATAAATAGTAATAATGAGTAGATATTAAATGTACAGCAAAAGCTATACTGAAAATCTCTCCCAGGAAAGTTACAGGTAGTAGACATGAAAATAGCATTATACTTAGTGATCACAATGGCAGGTTCATTTTTTTTTTATCATGTAGCAGTAATAATGTGTTGTGTTGTTACTGCAGTTATTTCCAGTATGTGACTACATTTCTAACATTGGTAAATTGAGTAAAAAACTTCCCAGATGTGTAGGGTTTCTTCTTTTCTCTAATGTTTATTGTAGAACTAATGTATTGATTTCAGCTTCAGTTTTAGAATGATCAGACTTGGGTTTCGACATATGAGCTGTAAAATGTTTTCTACAGACAATACCTCAATCAGAGGTTATTTACTTACTATATCTGTCTTGAACAAAAAAAAGAAAAACAGCCTGTTTGATTCTTCTTAAATGTAATGAGCTATGTCAAAACTGTATTCTTATGTGCTCATTCATGTACATTAATATATCAATGGTGTTTTGGAAAACCAGAGCATTCACAACACTGTACATCATTAAACACAACTGATTTAACTTCCCAGCTAATTTTTCTCAGCCGAAGCCTTCATGGACAAATTTAAGTGTGAAAAGGAAAAATGTGAAATCTTGTTGGTCTCAGACGTGGAACTTTTGGCTGGGGTGTGGAAATTACTTTTAACTCATGCTTATGCAGTGTTGAGGGTATTTGTGTGTCTTGTTTCTTTCAAATACACAACTGAACTTGTGTTTGGGATGCTAAACGTTGTGACTTGTGTATGCAAAGAAGACGCTGTGTGCTTTTCACTGCTCTTCTGACATGCTTGTGCCTCTGGCAAGCAAGAGTCTTGGATTTATGTCACTACTAGATGCCATGCAATGTTGTATATTGTTTATCTGGGATGTGTGATTTGGTTTTTCAATATTAATGTTGTAGTACACTGTCCTGAATGTCGGAGTATTGCCATGTGTCTGTAATTTGTTAGTCACTGAATTAAGCAACCTTATCGTTTATTATGAAGCCGCTTTCAAGTTTTACAATATGATCTTTTCAGTATGAACTCATACGCTGCAATCGCTTTTACTTTGCCGGCTACAAAACTATCAATCTTTCATACACATATACAAGATTATTCCTTATATGTCTTTTTCCTCACTCCCATGGTGCCAGATGTTGGCAAGTATTTGACTGGATTTCTTTCTTGGCCCTTGACTCTTATTGTATTGTTCATTTGATACAGGTTTTGGCTCTTTTGCAACATTTTGCAGCATTTTGTCTGTAAATGTTTCTTTAAATGAATTGAGCAAAAATGCTTGTTACAGGAATGTGGACTATTTCATGCCAACATTGTTATGTGACACAAGCGCTTCATATCACTGTTTGGTGTTGTGCCAGTATTGTCAGTAAAGAATGTTATATTAGCTGTCTATTTGGATTGGTCTTTGGTACAAGCTTCTGAGTTTAAATAAAATCTATACCCTTGTTAAAGACTCAGTGGCATGTTATCATCCAATAAAGCAAGAAGGAATGAGTTTAAGATTTTAAAGAAGAGATGCATGCTGAATCTGAGGTCATGCAGGTATCCATGCTTTCACATATGAGTGTATGATTGCCAGTGGAGATTTCCAAGTAAGCGATAGAAGCAAATTCCTTGTGAGCATGTTAGCAATAGAAATGTTACAAACCATTTTGTTACCATGAACCTAACCCCAATGTTAGGTAGTGGGGGAAAAAAAATACATTTTTGCACCAGAATGACTAGGGTGGCCTGGGATCTTCACACAGCCATGGAACCACTAAACCACCACATGCATATTTTGTTATTTTACTTTCCACATCCCACACCCTTTCTACACCTCAGCCCCTTTGGACCAAGTGAGGGAGCTATATTAGAAGTCATCTTAAGTGTTTGTAACATGATATTCCTTACCCACAAAAGTATTTCACGCATTATTACAGGGGTTGATCATTCAGACTACTTATACTACTTTCTATTGATAGCGAGAATCACTGAGAATAATGATATTGTGGATAACTTTGTTTAAAATTGCTTCTACCAACGATAAAAAAAGAGTATTGTTCTTTACTGAGAATGAGAATCAATAAAAGTCACCTCCACATGAGGTGCGATGAAGTAACATCCATCTGTACAGTGCACACCATGTGGCTGCTTCACAGTTGTCCACAAGTGAGAATCCTCACATAGTATTGTGGTAGCTGGCAGGCTTTTCCTCATGGTGTTCTAGTATCCACACTGGACATGGGGCTGGTCTGGGCACATTCTCCAGTGCTGGAGAAGATAGATTGATAGGTTTATTAATATGATATGTTCAGGTGATGGCTGGCTTTTCCACATTCCTTTTGTGTTCACACCACAAGCATTGCCCTGTTAACACCAAAAAGTCTCCTGTGCAACATTCCCAATTTTTACTACAGGAGTTGTGAATACCAGTGATGATAATTCTGGTAATCTCTGTCAAACGTAGAGCGACTGCATAGAAGCAAAATGTGGCCTCTGGTAGCCATATGTATGAATTATAGTACTTAAAGTTCAAAAAGGCATATTCTCAAAAAATCAGAACAGTAAATGTGAATGAGTCATACTGATTAAGGAAAATTGTCACACCTGTTGAGGAGGAAAACTAAATAGGACATTTGTTAAAACACTGAATCTGTAAAGGAGGTGATGAAATCGTAGTCTATGCTGATACTGATGCTAGTTTGCTTTAATAATCAAAGCAGTCATTTGTCCAGGAGGGATAAATTCATATTTAATCGAATAGCAGCCATTGGCCAATAGCAGCAGGCTTTTGTAACAACCACAATCAGTTTAAGGACATGGTTGTAAAGTTGTAAAGGTTGTAACATTATCTCAGTGCATTTTCCAGCTTAACCCCTTGCTGTGGTCAGGGATGTGACATTAGCTGAACAGTCTTCATTTTGTTATATCTTTATTGCAGACTTGAAGTGAATAGGAAATGGGCACATGGGATTTGTTTTTTGTTACACTCAATTTGGTAGGTATTGTGTTACAAAATTCCTTATTACCCTTTTTTTATGCTTGAATGTCATATTTAAGATTCTCCAAACATCACTGAACAGCCTTTTGTCGAATTCATGCTTTCTCAGTGTTGTTCTCAGCCATGGCATTTTTAGACATGGAGAGTGAATACTGTTATTCTGGTCTATAGAATTCTGCAGCTTGACTGCAATATTGTCATCACACTTGTGGTTCTGTATTGTAATGAACACAATGTATCCAGAAAGGCACTGCCAAATATGCAAAATCTTATTTTATTCTTTTTTTTTTTTTTTGTGCAAAAAAACCCCTAACTTTTTGTGTAAAAAATAAATTAAAAAAATCTATATTCGGGAGAATGCTGGGTGTTCGTCGTGAGGATGCCATTCTTATCTATGGCATTGAGTCCCACAGAGCATAATTAGATCTTCTTTCTAGGTAGCTGCATTGTCTCTCCTCAGTAAATCAGAGCAAGATTGGCCATTTGCTATAGTCAGGAGGTTCATGTATAATTTAAATGACAGTTAACACTCTTGTCCAAGTGTGTCCAGCATTGTTATATGACTGACAGTCTCAAAAGATGTAGTGCCTGGATTTACATGTCATAGAGGAAGAAAATGGCATCTTGCTCCCAGGTTGGGTAGCTACAGTATCATGTAGTAGTGAGTAGTAGTGAGAGTGTTGATGGTAAAAGTTTCCTACATTGCATCAATATACTATAAGTTAAATTTCATGCTATTAATCATAGTCTTGTATTTAATATGGCAGATATAGTGTATAGAATCTGAGGTTTGAAAAGCGTTTCAGCAAACAAATTTGATGATTGTGAAATGTTTAAGCTAATCAGTGGTGGACAGTAATTAAGTAAATGTAATTCGTTACTGTACTTAAGTAGTTTTTTTGCATATCTGTACTTTACTCAAGTAGTCAAGTCAAGTCAAGTTTATTTCTATAGCGCTTTTCACAACAGACATTGTCTCAAAGCAGCTTTACATAAATCAACAGTCAAGGTGAATGGTGTGTATTTATCCCTGATGAGCAGCCGTGGCGACTGTGGCAAGGAAAAACTCCCTTAGATGTAATGAGGAAGAAACCTTGAGAGGAACCAGACTCAAAAGGGGAACCCATCCTCATTTGGGTGACATCAAGGGTTTGATCATAAATCTTTCAACAATACAGAACACTGGAGAGTGAAAACTAACATGAGTACTGGATTATAAGATTATAAGTAATGTTCTTTCTACAGTCTTTCGTATAAAAGTAGGAGCTACTGAGCTCAACATTTGTGATCATCATAGATCCTGCATCAGCTTCTCCATGCCAGCGCCTTTAACACTCCAGGAGGTCCAATGCCACACATGTAGTGGGATCCAATTGGCACTCGTACGTCTGTAGATGGTTCGGGATGTTTGCGAGTTCGGCATCTACTTCTCCATGATCATCCATAGGTCCATAATCTTCACGAGGTGGGACGTGACTGGAGCTGGCCAAACCTCAGAAAGCCTCGGGATGGGGAGAGAAAGAGAAGCAGTGGAGAGCAATTAGCGTAGCTGCTGTTCATGATATTAACAGCACAAGTTGATAATGTGCATGTGATCATATGTTCTGGAGCACAAGGTTATGATGTGATGTGTGTTATGTGTAGGCTTTGCTAAAAAGATACGTTTTTAATCTGCACTTAAACTGGTGAGTATTTCGGTTTGGGGAGACTTTCACTTTAACTTCACTACATTTCAAAGTCAGATATCTTACTTTTTACTTAACTACATATTGCAAAATCAGTCATTCTTTTTTATTTATGAGTGGATTAAAGCTTAACTGGTAAAGCACACAGCAAGCCACCGATCATTGTTGGGGTTTTTTTGTTTGTTTTTTTAACGCGCATTTTAATGGTCGCGTAAATTATTATATCATGTCGCAGTCAATGAACCTGGTAACTGTGCACCCACCGCCCGGAGAATTTCCCTTACTTATACACTCAGAAAGGCGGGGCGGGGTATCAGTATGGTGAGCTGAACCCAAATAATATTATGGATGACAAAAAAAGGTCTAAAGCTTTAGGAGCCCAATTCAGAAAAAAGGAGGAAAGTAGAAGATGAGAAACATGCAAAAAAAAAATAAAGGTGTGTATGCAGCTCTATCACTTGTTATAATAAGTCATTATAAGGCTAATGCATTTAATGAAATAGGCTCAAAACTGTATATCACTTTTAGGTAATGCTGTGTTGCTCGCTGTGCTTTTACGCATTGGGCAACATCTCTTTTAGTTTGCATAACATTATAATGTATAGTATGTAGTTGATCATAATGTGTGTAGCAACAAAACAATTACAGCCTCACTAGTCTAGTTGGATTGTAGTTAAACTGGCATTTATTAATTTGGTTACCTTTAACTGAGATGATGTCATAAATGGCTACAATTAGCCAAAGAGTTGTATGGTTCTTGGTTCTGAGAGTTTTATAAATTATGCACAATGACGTGTATTTAATTTCGCAATAAATGCATTTAGGGAGATATTTATACATGGAAGGGAGCTCTTTGAAATGTATTGCGGACTGCTCTGAGAATATGTCAGAAGGAGAGATGAGCATTTCGAAGCTGAAACTAATCAATGGGACAGACGTTGGGTCATGGTGTGGTTCACCCAGGTTGTCATTCAAGCTAGAACTACCATTGGTGGTATCTACTAAGCACGAACATACAGTTCAGCGTCAGTTCAACAGCAAGCAGAACATTTTGGGAGTAATAAATGATGGAAGAAACTCCTGACTCTAACTTGCCACAAACACCCATGGCCTTATTTGTGCAATATTTTTGAAGTTGCTGAAAAGAAGATTCTGGGCTCATGATAATTGATTAGATATCAATCAGTGTTTAACTCATTAATATCATTCTATTAATAGATGGATGTGCTGAGATTAACATTAGAGTCTTTTCACATAAACTGAGTTGATTAAGCAAGAGTCTTGTGACAAAAATGATAACAAAACATTATAGCCGTAATAAATCATAGTACTTGGATACATGAGTACATTTGAAGAAAAATATTTTTGTACTTTTGCTCAATTGAAAGTTTAAAGAGGAGCACCTTTACTTTTACTGGAGTAATATTTTACCTACTGTATCTCTACTTTTACTCAACTACATGGTTTATGTACTTTGTCTACCACTGAAGCTAATCATGCTAGCATTTTGGATAATTCATTCTTCTTGCTAATGATGGAAGTTCTGAAAGTAAGACACAGGCAAAACATTGCATTTAGAAGGATATCATCATTAGCCAAACTATTTTATTTCTCCAAAATTGTATTTTATAAAAAGAAAAACTGTAATTTCTTCTACTCTTTTACTCTATTGACAGTCAGATTCTGAGTTCTGCCATTAGGCAAAACATATTATTTTACCAACATTTGTGGACACCTGACCATTGAACTAATGTGCTTTTAACATCTAATTCCAGATTTTGCTCAGTTATTATAATATTATTCTATATATTATATAATTATTATTATTATTAAATGATGTATATAATATAATACATTTCTAGCAAGGTTTTGAAATACAGTTTCTTATCCAGAGCGACTTGCAATTATGGCATTTATACACCTGATCATTGTTGCTCAAGGCCTCAGCAGTGGCCGCTTGGTGATGCTGTAATTTAAACTCAAACCTTCCTATCAGAAGTCCAAGGTCTTAACCACTGAACTATCACTTTCAACTAGCAGAAGATTTTTGTATGTGACTGTGGAAATTTGTCCTATTCAACCAAAAAAACATCCCAAATGTGATCAGTACAAGCTGCTTGAGTTTAAACTGCATAATTGGTTATGTGCACAGCAGCATTGTCGTGCTGGACCCCTTAGTCCAAGAGAAGGAAAATTTTCTTCAAAGAACATCCAGAGATAGTGTCAATAATTGTGCGCTTCCAACTCTGTGGCAACCCACATTTGGAAGGTTATGGTCAGGTGTCCACATACATTTGACCAAATGCTGTTTATTAGTAATAGTCATGGTAAATCTTTCGGTTTCCCCCAAGTGATTATAGTTGCGTACCATGTTTGAAGAGATAATAAATAAAATACCCGAGAGATAATAAAGTATATTCTACTTATTACATGTGTCTGTTCAATGCAAAGAATCTGTAATGTACAGTAGCTTTATTATGTAATAACCGTTATTGCAATATGGGATTTTAGAATGCTGATATTGCAGTGGGCTCCAATTTGACTGCAGTGCGCTTCAATCTCAAATGTTTCAGATGAGTGGGTGTTTTAATGAATCAAAGAATTGACAGCATCTACTTCAGGGACAAAATGATGCAGAATCTTCTGTAACGATGTTACATTAGGGTTTCATCAGTCGGTTAAAATGCATCGCAAGCTTAAGTTTCTTTCTCCTAAGGAAGATCAGCTATAATCTGTCCTTGTTCAGTCTTTCAGAACAGCTGTCTTTGGTGATTACATGAGAGAACTATAAAGATTTTACATTGTATTCATTATGCCTCTCTCTCTCTCTCTCTCTCTCTCTCTCTCTCTCTCTCTCTCTCTCTCTCTCCCCCTCTCTGTTGTTCTCATGCATCTATTAGAGTAAAATTGCAGCATGGTATGCATTTTGTAGATATGAAAGTACAATGTGTGGAGTCAGAATCTCTCTGTTAAATTGAATTAAGAAATTAACTTAGCTTTGATCAATTTTTACAGGTTATTTATAACTAACCTGGGCTAGCCCTTTGCATTCGGTTCTGGAGCTGTATAGGATGCCTGTCTGGCAGCGGCAGATGTGAGCTGAAATCTCTGCTCAGGATTACAAGCGTTGAACTGATGATTCTTGGATTTCTTTTCTTGCATCAGCTATTGTTTTCAGTGTATATTTCTGGAGGTTGAGAATAATATAGCAAAAATTATTCAGCAGCAGAAGGCTAGCCATACTCTCTTCTTGACTAGACTATTTCACTTAAACTGGAACAAATACAAAAGCAGAAACTGCTGCAGATGAAATCAAGCTTTTCAGCTTCATGCTTACCTGTTTACCTTACTTCGATACATAAACACATAAATTGCATCACTGCAGCTTATTTGACAACAGATGTTATTTTTCCTTTGGTTTGTATAACAGAGGCCTGGTGTCTGTTATTTGAGTGTGACAGTATGTGTGATTGATGGGTGCTTCACATTTGAGGCTTTTCTTTGTGTACACCAGGCTGTTTCAATGTTACCTCTTTGAAGACCTCTTTTAATTTTTCCACAAAGTTGAGGCTTGAGTATTAAGTTATAGCGGTTTTGAAGCAAGTCTTTGCAGAGAAGTTTAAGGTCATGGTCCACCTGTTGCTCTTTCAAACATTTAGAACAGTTTCAAAAGCAGATACTTTTGATGTTATGTACTGTTTCCAGCCTGCTTTTAACCTGTACTTTTTAAATCTTCTAATCGGTCTGGCATCAACAAATGACATATGGTTAGTGTTGTTGTGTGCTGTGGTAATGCAGCTGAAATGAGATTCATCATGGCCTATTGAATACACTCATTACAGTCATGCATCAGTGCACTGTTCCCTGCAAGAGGACCAAGTCTCAGTGTTGCTTTCTCCCTAATGAATCGTGCTGTCATCAGTGGGTCCCAGTGCTGGCCAACAGCATCATTGCAAACCTGTTGTTCTCAGAACAAAAACAGACAGATCAGTTTTTCATTTTCTTTTCTTTCATATGTTTGGTATAGAGGTGTTTTTTGGGAAATGAACTGTGAAGGGGAAATCCTGGAGTAAGCCCAAAGGACAAAGTTAGAAACAACAAGAACAAGAAGAAGGTCAAGAAGAAGAGTAATTATCAATAAACATCAGTAATTATGGTCATCATCCTTCTTTTACTCATTTACTTCATCCTACTACTTAATCCTCAACATCAAAATCATCTTTCGTATGCAGTAAAAAAGTACTGCCATAAAATTGACAGTAAATTAAAATTAAAATACATAAATGAATATTAATATGGCTGTATGAATAAATTAATACAAAATCTTAAATTATAAAAAATAACCCTATTTAATGTTCATAGGTTTAAACTGTTTCTGTCTACCCTGTAGTTGTGTGAATATGGGTTGACCGTATGTGGCTTAAGTTGGCTCAGATCTAATCAGGGTCAAGAGGGCAGTCTGAAGCCTGCTGGCACACAAATTATTGAGCTGCTCACTAAGAAAATATCACTGTACAAGAGTGACTGGATATGTTCATCTTTCCCTGCTGAATGCCTAATATGATATTATTCTTCTCACAGTGTGTATCAACCACCTGTTGTTTTAATGTTGTCACATCATTGACCATTACAAAAAATGGCACAAACATATAGTTATCATCATATCTCTACATGCAGTAAACATCATTATATTTGAAAATATTCTACATATAAGCAGTGTCACTTTGATTCTGTTGAGGAATGAGCAGTTTATTAACAAGGGACAGATTAGGTGATTCAAGGTGTGCATCAAAACTGTGATCCTATGGGAACCAATTAATTAATTAATTAATTTAAATGATGCAAAGTTGCAGGACAAGGCAACATTAATTAACATGGGACATTAACATAAGTATTCATATTAGGGCGTTAATAACGCGTTAACGCAAATTCATTTTTTTAACGGGACTAATATTATTAACGCATGATTAATGCAGCGCACATTGTTATTACAAATATAAATAATTAATTATAAAAGAGGAGAATTTAAAACCTTCAACGCAACATAACTTTTTTCACAACGTTCTTTCTTTACTAAGATATATATATATATATATATATAT
>JAAIIK010000094.1:142180-190984 GCA_014706435.1 Silurus glanis
TTTTATTTCACCGAAATCTTTTTTTGTAATTACTACACATTTGTTTTATTTTACTGTCTCAAATCAAGCACCAAAATCCACCATGGTGCACACATCCGACAACTAAAATCGTCTGTGTGGAAACATAGCAAAAGTTCTGTTTGGTGTCCTGATGATTTACATAATTTAAAACACCATAATTACTTTAATAGATTTACAAGAATATTTTGTCGTTATGCTCTATGTTGAGTATAGTTTCATAATAAACATATGGTATATTTGTCTAAAGCATCCATATTTGTCCATGCTCATGTTGATTAAAGGAGGGCTGAAACATTTCCTTGTGTAACTCGTGTAACTTGTGTAATTCGAATGCAAAAATGCTTTGTTTAGTCCATAGTCCATCCTCAAGGACCATTATTACTGACGTACCACCTGCTAAACTCTAGAGCGCTGTCGACAGGTAAACACTATGGAAGCGTGTTTCCGCCACATAAAAAAACATTTGCTTAATCCAATTCTTTTTCTCGCAATTCCAATTTATTTTTAGCCAGTTGGGCAGCGTCACCCCTCTGTAGATGTGTAAAGAAAGCTTTACACATTAAAAATTAAATGGGCTATTATCAATAGAATTCCATGATATCAAACTAAGCCTCCGATCCCTGGAGAGAACTCTGTCTACAATCAGCTCTGGAGGAGACGAAACAAGTCAGATAAAGCAGAGGAGGCCTTGTTCATACACCAACAGCTTCAAACTGCAGGCCGGTGAATGCATTGCAAATTCTAAAAAGGAGACAAATTACTTGTTAATTTTAAGAGACCTGTCAAATTTTTTCTTGTATATTTGGTAATGCTTTTTAATAAAGTACTTTTTATCTGATTCCTCGATTAATCGAAGGAATAATTGGTAGAATACTTGATTACTAAAATAATTGAAAGTTGCAGCCCTAGATTAGAGTATTAAAAACTTGAAAAGTATTGAATTATGATGCATTCAGAACTGATAAAAATGTGCGATTAATCACAGTTAAACATTTGAATCGATTGACAGCCCTAATTCATATAGATGTCTGTTGCTTATGCGAAGTGTATACTGCATTTAATACTGTATACTGTTTAATGCATCTTCAGTAGCTGCTTTATTTTAGCAATAAACATTCAAATTACTAATTGGTGTTGGTGGGATTGGTAATTGTTTAAATGCTCTGTGAGCACAAGTGAGATCAACGTGCTATGTTTGCAGTTAGTCAGATTGGTCAGATTTACAGTGGGAATTGTCAGGTTTTGTCAAGGTTGCTATGAGAGGATCCAGGATTGATCAAACATGGAATCAAAAACAGCCAGGATTGGTCAAATTTCTTATAAGAAGGGACAGGATTGGTGGAACCAGGATTGGTCCGAGCTGGATGTTAAAACAGAAATAGAATAAAATGAAAACTAGAAATATTGGAAGCAGTAGATATACTGATTCTTAATCTAGCCATGTTGAGCCAGTACAGCCTTTATATTTGATTTTTGACAGAGTTTAACATTCAAATAAATGGTCATGCGTCTTTGTACTGTGACAAAGTGTCTCATAGATTTTAATAGAGAGCTAAAGTAGTTCTGTTCTTGACGTCATGACTGCCAGTACAATAACGAACGCAATTGCAGCGCTTGAGAGAGCTCACTACTGACTTCACTCTTCTCGTCATTTCCAATCACTTAGAATCCAGCCATGGCCTTATATAATCCCTCCACACACTCCACACACTCACACAGTCCTAGTTCAGTCTGTGGGCCAGAGTTGATCAATGCAGCCATCAGTGTGGCATGCTGAGTTTGGGAATGGCTTGTTAACAGTAGCTCTGAGCTGAGATGCCCTGGATAGTAACTGCATGGCAATCAGCAGGTGAAAATTATGTCTGGCTCAGTCTGATTGTTGTCATTTCTGTTTAAATGTGGTGAAGGGGCATCACTTAATTTTAAGATCTTAACAATTGAGCCTATTTTGCTATTAATGCATTATATTTAAAGAAAGTTTCAGGAAAGTACAGGCAGTCCTCTACTAACGATGGAGATACATTATGACGACCCCATCGTAAGTCCAAGATGGTACTATGACTGTGGCAGTCTTTTCTGCTTCATGCTGATTTATAATTTCCATTTTCTGCTCTAAACTAATGGCTTTCCTCTTCTTTCTTTTCACTACAATCAGGAGACATACGTGGGCACTTGAAAGACATGCTTACATCAATAGAATTGCTGTTTGAAACCGTTTGAAACAAAAAAATACACACTGAGACAACTTTACTCCGTCGACCGCTAGCAAGATACGCTCATCCCAGCTGCGCGTCCAAAGTATCGTACATCGTGCGCTGCTGCCTGTGCCTGTTGCACGAAATGTTTTTATATTTTTACAATTTTGTCGGGGACCATCTGTATGTAGAGCAAGAGTACTATATCAAGTAACAGACTCCATAATAGCTTTCAAACTGCTGACCTTGACGATTATAAAATATCTGCTTATTGAAACAACCAACCAACCAAACAGTGGACATGAAGAGGCTGGTCAGTAGACAATTCAATATCGATCCATAATCAGTGAGAGGATTGCTCTAGTTTTCAGGTTGTCAAATGTAAAAATTCCTTGGTCCACTCATGCAATCAATATTCAACTAGCTCACATGTATGTAAACATTTTAATGGTAAAGAAACCAAACATGAGGATGCATATACCATGTGCTGACAACAAACCAAATCGAATTTAATCAGCCCATAAAGGTCAACATACTTTTAACACATGATGCAAGGAGAAAGTGTACTGGAAAAAAAAAACATCAAAAGAAGTTATTCTTGGAAATATTGAAGGAAAGTGCATCAATATGAGGGTTCAATACAAAAGCAACATCTTTGACTACCTCTCTTTTAGTGCTTGGTCAACTAGCTGAAGATTGAATACAGTTTTTAAAAAAGCAGCTTATTGGGCATTTCACCAACTCAACAGTATACTGTGAAGGCAGCAGCGTCATCATTTCTTTGAAATGTCAAATCAAAACGAACAGAATCACGTTTTCATGAATCCAGATGGCACTGCAGGTAGTGTCTCAACTACAGTTTGTGCATTCACATCTCCTGTAGGTTGGAAGTTGGTTTCACACTCTTGGGGTAGCATTTATAAGCACATGGCAACAGATCCAAAGAGCTCATGCTCGGACCATATTCAATCCTTAGGTCACTATCATTTATGTAGATCATTGCAATTCATGATGATGAACAGAAAGACTTGGATAGTAGATGCTGCAATTGAAAGTGAGTTCACCACAAGTCACAGGTGTGCTATAGAAGAATTAATATTTCCAATATGCAAAACATTATAATTGACACTGAGTTATATAAATGTATGTTTAACTTGACAACAGTCGAGTTAATCAGATAATCAGAAGCCGGCTCAGGTAACTACAACAATGCCAAATTTTATAGTTTGTTTTAAGACTTGGGTTGGATTTTGCTGGACAGATTTTGACATTTTTAAAACACTCATGGATATGCCTTAGCGAATTCAAATAAATATAAATTATAAGTGTAGCAGTGAAATGAGAGCTTCTGCTTAAAATTATTTTGCCCAGTTTAAACATATATACTGAAAGTTGTGCGGGACCTACAGTAGTAGAGATTCTTGGGGGGCTTCTTGTAGCCAGTGATTGCAACAAATGGGAATATATTTATGATTGTCAATGAAATTCCTTAAAAAATTAACTGAACCAGTTGCCTGTCTGAGGGACCCCTGTGGCATGTCTGTGTGCATGTGAGTGGTTTATGTGTAATGATCCATGTGTTTGTTTTTCTCAGGTATACATGAGTTCCCTGAAGACATTTTCACCAACCAAGAGCGAATGGAGGGAGCTGTGGCTCTGCACATCATTGGTGTAAGTGTATGTGTGTCTCTCTCTCTCTCTCTCTCTCTCTCTCTCTCTCTCTCTCTGTGTGTGTGTGTGTGTGTGTGTGTGTGTAGGTGAGCTATTGTTTTTTTTTTTTTGGCATACAATAAATATATAGTTTAACTGGACATTTATTTACAATGGTTGTTGATTCAGTTACACTATCTATGCAATAACAAATGCAAAAATGTTCCATGCCAGTGGATGTAAATCAAGTAGCTCAGTTTTGTGATTTGCAAAGATAGTTATAAAATAAAAATTAGTAAGAAAATAATTGTCATGAAATAAAAGAATACATTTATTTATCTTCAGTAAAGATTTTATCCTTAACATGATTGCAATATAGTTGGCCATAACATTTAGTGTCACACTTGTTTGCTTATGTTTTGGGCAGGTACAAATGAAATCACAAGAGAGATTGGTCGAACATTCAACACCGATATATCTCATTTGCTTGCTTGAAGGATAGATATTTGACCTAGTTACCTTTACTTTTGTCTCCAAAATCATTTTATGGCTTTTTTTGCAACAGCTCAGACACGGAGACATTTACTTTTCAACAAGGCTGAAAATAACACGGATACCTTCGATTTTCCGACCTGAAAACCACGATGAAGGATTTGGACCCACTGTAAAGTTTATGGAAACACAACTAGGTCAATGTTGTTTCCACCAAGGAGCAAAGTTTATAGGAAATTTAAAGCAGCAGTAACATTTAATAAAAATAGAGTTTTAGTGGAACAATTCAGGAAGAAGAAAAGGTTAAACTGCTATTATAGCATTCTGATATTTTCACCTGAAGGGGTGAGAGTATTTGGTTTATTTAAAGGCTTTGCTATTAAGAAATTTTATTAATTTATTGGGTTAGTAAGATTTAGCTCAGGGGACTCATAGCCTTGCTTGGATGGCTTCTCTTAGATACTTGTTTGCAGAGAAATAGATGGTCTTATACCTTCTCCTGCTGCTTTCTGAATAGTTTTATTTAAGATATAGCCTGTGATCGTGGCTTTCTTCAATTACATGGTTTCAGAGTAGTTGGTATAAAGTTTAAAAACTCTGTATAACACCGCAGGTGGAACCTCTGAGAAGATTGACTTTGGCAGTTAGGGTGCGTGTTTTTGCATGCATGTATTTGTGTGTGCATTTTTGCCAAATCTTTGACCTGATGACACATAACTCACATAATTTTTTTAGCAAATATAATCACTTTTGCCTCATTGCTTCTGCTTGTGTTGTTTCCTTCAGGTTTTAAAATTGTACTCACTTTAACATCTAAACAATGCATATCTGCACAATGTTGAATAGAGCAGAAAGAGCGTAGCGTGATTTATCGTAGGCTGTTCCATTCAGTTTTTCTATGGTTTACATCTCCAACATCGTTCTCTCTGTTTCCATCTGGCAGCCTTTTTTTTGACATTCACTCAGTCACACTGTTGCCAGTTCAGAAATGTTAACAAATGGCTTTAAAAACCCAAGTGGACTGTGGGTGTAGGATGGCAACTGGCCTTTAGAGAGACAAGAACAGAGTGAATGGTGTGGCTTAGTCAGTGAGACAGTGTGGCTGCTGTAAATTATGCAGATTTGCAGATCACAGATGTTTTAATTGATATACAATTGCTGAGTTTTATAATCGCATGTTTTCTATTTCAGCACAGCCATGCATGTCCCTAAACCAGGCCAGTAAGTTGTTTATGTAAAATATGTTTGTGGTCCCTGTAGTGGACTAGTTTCAGTGAGGATTCAACATGACCCTGGTCAGGTTAAGGTGGTTTTCTGAAGAATATTTGAGAGTTTGTTATTGTAGGAGCAACTCTGCTGCTGCAGGGGAACTGTAATGGAAACTAAACACAATGACACATTAGATGGCTTTTCAACCAATGGTTATACTAGATGTTGGTGGGTTTCTTGCAAGTGCATAGTTACCATTAGTATTGTTGCTTCTGGTAATACACTCTCCAGCTTTATTTAATTAGTTCTTATATGACAGAAGACACTGAAATGTCATACTACATATCATGCTGTATTATTTATGCATTGTATGTTGCATTGCTTTGTTTTAGTTAAAAAATAATAATAATTATTATTTAGTAAAACCTGTGAAAATGGGTTTATTTTTATTTTTGTACTGCCCCATGTGCTTAAAAAAGGAACTGAACTGATTTTATACTGGTGTGTATTTAGACTATTGGATTGGTGTGACAAATTGACTGGCACCAGTCATTTGGATGTGTTGATTTACAGTATATATATATATATATATATATATATATATATATATATATATTGTGTGTGTGTGTGTGTGTCTATACTCACTCTATATGCATATGTATGCAAATTACAGACATTTTTACAGATTAATAAACAAAAAATATATACAAATATATGTATATTTCTAATTAAATAACACCATAAATTAATTTGTGCATAAAAATGCTGAAATAACATATTCTTTTGCTACTCAAAGGCTGTATATAGTCCTGCCAGTCTTAAGCCGTTTGTGTGACTTGATGTACGAGTTTTCTAAATTGAAATATAAAGACTTAAATGCACTTCATGTGGCTCTTGAACTCCTCTGTGCGCTCATGTGACACTGCTGTTATGTTGTGCGGTGTAATTAACTTTTTGTGCAGTTAGTGAGCAGTTACTCACAGGAAACTTTTCCATACTTCATTTATCTTCATGGTATTTACTTTTTTCAGGATAAGAGTGGGGTTAATTACATAACAGCAATATTTTGTGTGTGTGTGTTTTAATCAGATTACACACACTAATTATTCTTGTGTTTGGTCAGTACTGCTGAGATTTCGTTAGAATATATACATTACGGTCTGTTAGCATGTGTTATGTAAAGGTCCACAGAGCCACTATACATTTGGAAAATATCAGGGTTTGGGTGAGGGGCTTTTCCATTTAGGTCACCTGCCTAACAGGGTTGGACCTTGTTGTGACAACAGGAATGTGTGTGTTTGATTTAACATTTAACATTTAACAGACCCCTATGAGAAAATCTGCATTTTCACACACAAAAAAACGTGAAGCTTTTGTTTAAAAAAAAACCCTGAGTCAAATTGTTAGCAGTTATTAAAGTTAAGGGTTAAAATTAGATGCGGACATGGAATCCATTAGTTGCAGCGATCATTATGTTCAAAGAAGGTCCTCACAAGCATTATAAAATAACAATTGTGTGTATGTGCATGTGGAAGCATTGTAGTGGTTCTAAACATAATTCAAAAGACCTAATCTACTACTTTTTTATCTTTCCACTGCACTTGTACATTTTGTCTTGTTCATTTCCTCCCAACCACAAATATATAGAGGAACCACTGGCATATAAATGTGTATTTACATTTCTAGGTGTATAGAGAAATGCTGCACAACCTCACTCAGAGACTTTGCTGATGCCATTGTATTTTAGAACAAGCAGATGTTGAACTAATCCCACATACACACATGTGCCTGCTGTGGGCTCAGCTCTGATATAACCACACATTCTCAGAAATGGCCAGTGTTCTCGGCACGAGTGTGAAAACTTGTGTATGTAAGGATGACGCTGTTGGCAGCATGCTCTCAGCGTATGCGACTCTTTTGAAACGTTTTGTAACCATGAGATAATTAATTTATATGCAAGTCATAAACTGAGGTTTAAAAAAAGCGTCACTTGTCCACCAGAAAGACACCAAAGCCAGTCTAATTCCTTATTTAATATTTCCACGAACTGTGGCGTATGCGATCAGGAGCAACAGTCTGTTGGAGTGCATCTGTGTATCAAGCTGCTTTCCCATGTTGGATGGCAGACCACTCAGCAGGTTGTAAATAAAGCCCACAGAGCACATACTGCATGATTTAGGACCGCTATTTGTTTGATCTAAATTACTATTGATATTAATGTCCCAGAATTGCATTTATATATATATATATATATATATATATATATATATATATATATATATGTAATTTATTAAATTTTTTTTAAAGAAGAAGAAAAATATTCGAACAGAAATACTGTATGATGAATGATTTTTTTGTACGGTATTTGCTGAGCACCTGTGGTGAGAGTATACACCGAATTTCACAAAATGTAATGATAACAAAGCTTAAGCCAAGTTCCTGCACAACAGGAATTTTGCATTGTATGTGGCGTTAATTACATACAGTAGTTTGAATGAATTATCTGTGTCCATTTTTCTAAAGGCTATGTACATGTTCTACGCCCTGGCCCTGGTGTGTGATGACTATTTTGTGCCATCCCTGGAAAAGATTTGTGAGGTAAACTATTTAATACATTTACAAAACGAATAACTAGCTATTGTTTGGTTTTTATTCAAGCATAAAACGTCATTATTTGTGGATATAAGGGTATACAGTCGATAATAGAGTGCAGTGTAAAGAATGGCACATGTTAAATATGTAGGCATTTCCAACCACTTTTGTCCAAAATTACACTTAATTATTTTTATCTGCACACACACACACACCATCTGTGAATGGAAAACCTACTGTACTGCTCTGTACATACAGTGCCTTGCGAAAGTATTCGGCCCCCTTGAACTTTGCGACCTTTTGCCACATTTCAGGCTTCAAACATAAAGATATAAAACTGTAATTTTTTGTGAAGAATCAACAACAAGTGGGACACAATCATGAAGTGGAACGAAATTTATTGGATATCTCAAACTTTTTTAACAAATAAAAAACTGAAAAATTGGGCATGCAAAATTATTCAGCCCCTTTACTTTCAGTGCAGCAAACTCTCTCCAGAAGTTCAGTGAGGATCTCTGAATGATCCAATGTTGACCTAAATGACTAATGATGATAAATAGAATCCACCTGTGTGTAATCAAGTCTCCGTATAAATGCACCTGCACTGTGATAGTCTCAGAGGTCCGTTTAAAGCGCAGAGAGCATCATGAAGAACAAGGAACACACCAGGCAGGTCCGAGATACTGTTGTGGAGAAGTTTAAAGCCGGATTTGGATACAAAAAGATTTCCCAAGCTTTAAACATCCCAAGGAGCACTGTGCAAGCGATAATATTGAAATGGAAGGAGTATCAGACCACTGCAAATCTACCAAGACCTGGCCGTCCCTCTAAACTTTCAGCTCATACAAGGAGAAGACTGATCAGAGATGCAGCCAAGAGGCCCATGATCACTCTGGATGAACTGCAGAGATCTACAGCTGAGGTGGGAGACTCTGTCCATAGGACAACAATCAGTCGTATACTGCACAAATCTGGCCTTTATGGAAGAGTGGCAAGAAGAAAGCCATTACTTAAAGATATCCATAAAAAGTGTCGTTTAAAGTTTGCCACAAGCCACCTGGGAGACACACCAAACATGTGGAAGAAGGTGCTCTGGTCAGATGAAACCAAAATCGAACTTTTTGGCAACAATGCAAAACGTTATGTTTGGCGTAAAAGCAACACAGCTCATCACCCTGAACACACCATCCCCACTGTCAAACAGGGTGGTGGCAGCATCATGGTTTGGGCCTGCTTTTCTTCAGCAGGAACAGGGAAGATGGTTAAAATTGATGGGAAGATGGATGGAGCCAAATACAGGACCATTCTGGAAGAAAACCTGATGGAGTCTGCAAAAGACCTGAGACTGGGACGGAGATTTGTCTTCCAACAAGACAATGATCCAAAACATAAAGCAAAATCTACAATGGAATGGTTCACAAATAAACATATCCAGGTGTTAGAATGGCCAAGTCAAAGTCCAGACCTGAATCCAATCGAGAATCTGTGGAAAGAACTGAAAACTGCTGTTCACAAATGCTCTCCATCCAACCTCACTGAGCTCGAGCTGTTTTGCAAGGAGGAATGGGCAAAGATTTCAGTCTCTCGATGTGCAAAACTGATAGAGACATACCCCAAGCGACTTACAGCTGTAATCGCAGCAAAAGGTGGCGCTACAAAGTATTAACTTAAGGGGGCTGAATAATTTTGCACGCCCAATTTTTCAGTTTTTTATTTGTTAAAAAAGTTTTTGTTAAAACCCAGCCATTAGGGGGGCACAAGCCAGTGCACTCTTAGTGCCGGTCCCAAGCCCGGGTAAATGGGGAGGGTTGCGTTAGGAAGGGCATCCAGCGTAAAACATGTGCCAAATCAAATATGCGGATCACAAATGAGAATTTCATACTGGATCGGTCGAGGCCCGGGTTAACAACGACCGCCACAGGTATCGTTAGCCGACAGGGTACCGGTGGAAATTGGGCTACTGTTGGCCGAAGGAGAAGAAAGGAGAGGAGGAAGACGTCTACAGAGACGGCAGGAAAAGGAGCAGCGTAGGAGAGTAGAGGTTCGGGTTGGTACTTTAAATGTTGGTACTATGACGGGTAAAGGGAGAGAGGTAGCTGATATGATGGAGAGGAGAAAGGTAGATATGCTGTGTGTTCAGGAGACCAAGTGGAAAGGGAGTAAGGCCAGGAACATTGGAGGTGGGTTTAAACTGTTTTATCATGGTGTGGATGGGAAGAGAAATGGTGTAGGGGTGATTCTGAAGGAAGAGTACAGTAAGAGTGTAGTGGAGGTGAAGAGAGTTTCTGATTGGGTGATGATCGTGAAGGTGGAAGTTGAAGGGATGATGATAAATGTCATCAGTGCCTATGCTCCACAAGTTGGCTGTGAGATGGAGGAGAAGGAAAGATTCTGGAGTGAATTACATGAAGTGGTAGATGGTGTACCTAGGAAAGAACGATTGGTGATTGGGGCAGACTTTAATGGGCATGTAGGTGAAGGGAACAGAGGTGATGAGGAGGTGATGGGTAGGTATGGTTTTAAGGAGAGGAATGTGGAAGGGCAGATGGTGGTAGATTTTGCTAAAAGGATGGAAATGGCAGTGGTGAACACGTATTTTAAGAAGAAGGAGGATCATAGGGTGACGTATAAGAGTGGAGGAAGGTGCACACAGGTGGATTATGTTCTGTGTAGGAGATGCAACCTGAAGGAGATTGGAGACTGTAAGGTGTTGGTGGAGGACAGTGTAGCTAGACAGCATCAGATGGTGGTCTGTAGGATGGTTTTGGAGGCGAAGAAGAAGAGGAGGAAAGTAAGGATTGAAAGAAGAATAAGATGGTGGAAACTGAAGGAGGAAGAGTGTAGTGTGAGGTTCAGGGAAGAGGTCAGACAGGGGCTTGGTGGTGGTGAAGAGGTGCCGGATGATTGGGCAACTACTGCAGGAGTGATGAGGGAGGCAGCTAGAAAAGTACTTGGTGTGACATCTGGAAATAGAAAGCAAGACAAGGAGACGTGGTGGTGGAATGAGGAAGTGCAGGAGAGCATTAGGGGAAAGAGGTTGGCAAAACAGAAGTGGGATCGACAGAGTGATGAGAAAAGTAGGCAGGAGTACAAGGAGATGCGGCAGCAGGTAAAAAGGTATGTGGCGAAAGCCAAGGAAAAGGCATATGAGGAGCTGTATAAGAGGTTGGACACTAAGGAAGGAGAAAAGGATTTATACCGATTGGCCAGGCAGAGGGACCGAGCTGGGAAGGATGTACTGCAAGTTAGAGCAATAAAGGATGGAGAGGGAAATGTGTTGACTAGTGAGGAGAGTGTGTTGAGAAGATGGAGGGAGTATTTTGAGCAGCTGACGAATGAGGAAAATCAGAGAGAGAAAAGGTTGGAGGATGTGGAGTTGGTGAAGCAGGATGTAGATAGGATTAGTAAGGAGGAAGTGAGAGCAGCGATTAAGAGGATGAAGAATGGAAAGTCGGTTGGACCAGATGACATATCGGTAGAAGCGTGGAGATGTTTAGGAGAGATGGCAGTGGAGTTTTTAACCAGATTGTTTAACAGGATTCTGGAAGGGGAGAGGATGCCTGAGGAATGGAGAAGGAGTGTGCTGGTACCGATCTTTAAGCATAAGGGAGATGTGCAGACCTGCAGTAACTACAGGGGAATTAAGTTGATCAGTCACACCATGAAGTTATGGGAAAGAGTAGTGGAAGCCAGGCTGAGAGAAGAGGTGACCATCTGTGAGCAACAGTATGGTTTCATGCCGAGGAAGAGCACCACAGATGCCTTATTTGCTTTGAGGATGTTGATGGAGAAGTATAGAGAAGGACAGAAGGAATTGCATTGTGTATTTGTGGATTTAGAGAAAGCGTACGACAGGGTGCCGAGAGAGGAGTTGTGGTATTGTATGAGGAAGTCAGGTGTGTCGGAGAAGTATGTGAGGGTGGTGCAGGACATGTATGAGGACAGTGTGACGGCAGTGAAGTGTGCAGTAGGTACGACAGACTGGTTCAGGGTGAAGGTTGGACTGCATCAAGGATCGGCCCTGAGCCCTTTCCTGTTTGCAGTGGTGATGGACAGGTTGACGGACGAGGTCAGACAGGAGTCTCCCTGGACTATGATGTTTGCAGATGATATTGTGATTTGTGGTGAGAGTAGAGAGCAGGTTGAGAAGAGCCTGGAGAGGTGGAGATATGCGCTGGAGAGAAGGGGAATGAAAGTCAGTAGGAGTAAGACAGAGTACATGTGTGTGAATGAGAGGGAGGGCAGTGGAGTGATGCGGTTGCAGGGAGAAGAGGTGGAGAAGGTGGAGGAGTTCAGGTACCTGGGGTCAACAGTGCAAAGTAATGGAGAGTGTGTTAGAGAAGTAAAGAAAAGAGTGCAGGCAGGGTGGAGTGGGTGGAGAAGAGTGACAGGAGTGATTTGTGATAGTAGGGTATCTGCAAGAATGAAAGGGAAAGTTTATAGGACTGTGGTGAGACCTGCGATGTTGTATGGATTAGAGACAGTGGCATTGAGTAAAAGACAGGAGGTGGAGCTGGAGGTAGCAGAGCTGAAGATGTTAAGGTTTTCGTTGGGAGTGACGAGGATGGACAAGATTAGAAATGAGTTTATTAGAGGGACAGCACATGTAGGATGTTTTGGTGACAAGGTGAGGGAGGCGAGATTGAGATGGTTTGGACATGTGCAGAGAAGGGACATGAATTATATTGGTAGAAAAATGCTGAAGATGGAGCCACCAGGTAGGAGGAAAAGAGGAAGGCCAAGGAGGAGGTTCATGGATGTGGTGAGGGATGACATGCAGGTAGTTGGTGTGAAAGAGGCAGATGTAGAGGACAGGGTGGTATGGAGACGGATGATCCGCTGTGGCGACCCCTAATGGGAGCAGCCGAAAGAAGAAGAAGAAGATTTGTTAAAAAAGTTTGAAATATCCAATAAATTTCGTTCCACTTCATGATTGTGTCCCACTTGTTGTTGATTCTTCACAAAAAATTACAGTTTTATATATTTATGTTTGAAGCCTGAAATGTGGCAAAAGGTCGCAAGGTTCAAGGGGGCCGAATACTTTCGCAAGGCACTGTATTTGAGAAATACATATACATTTGATACATACAACATAAGAGAAATTATAGGGGCTGACTTGACACCAAGTCACACAGATTAATTGATGTTATTTTATTTATTTATTTTTACATTTATTCTGCTGTTCTTGGATTACTAACAGAATACTAAGAATATTTCTGCCACATCCACAATCACAATGTGTCTCATTACTTAAATATGTGCCATGCTTAAATTTGAGTGTTATTTGTGTTTCAGCGCCTCCATCTCAGCGAGGATGTGGCTGGAGCAACATTCATGGCAGCTGGCAGCTCAGCGCCTGAACTCTTTACCTCTGTCATAGGTAAAAACCTGCTGCTGTCATGCTTTCACTCTGTTGAAGCTTCTGCCTTTAATGGCAACATAACTAACTGAATTTTGTGTGTGAGAGACTTTAACTGTGCTGCAAACTCTCCTCTATATGGCTAGGAGTGTTTATCACCAAGGGAGATGTGGGAGTCGGAACAATCGTAGGTTCTGCAGTCTTCAACATCCTGTGCATCATTGGAGTATGTGGGATCTTTGCAGGGCAGGTAAACGTGCCAGTGCATACAAATTTATCTTCCGGCCTATTCTTTTGGCAGAGGCTAAAATCAAGGCATAAATACAATCGTACGCTATAGCTGTTAAAGTGATACACATGCAGCTATACTACAGTATGTGTTCAACAACCGACCAGAAAGATGCAGGATAGAAAGTAAAGACAGAGCGGAGATTAACAGGATTGAAGCAAGTAATACAAACACTCAACATGGAGTAGTAAAATTAATGTATCATACAGGATTACAAAATGAACAGGATTACGCTGCAAAGCGTAAAACTTAACTTATACACTTGAACAAAACAGGTCATTAATCACATCAAAAGGAAACAGCACAGAAAGTGAACACACTCGGACGGAACGCACAGTTTACATAGAAAGTTGTCCGAAGGAAATCAAAAGACAGGTATTATGCGAAACATTTCAGACTCCTTTGTTCATTTCGCTTCTCTTTTATTTTTTTTTACCTGGCTGGATCTGTCCCCGTGGACATTTGCAACAAGAAACTCTGTACCGACAAATTGAATAATCTCATTCACTCTACAGGAGTTTGATCGGTTGCAATGCTGAAGGGATGAATGTGTTATTTTGAGAGGGGCTGCTGAGAGTTGTTATTGTATATACATATTATTTGGCTGTGGTAGTTACAGACTAAAAATTCATTTGTGTCTTTAAATGCAGAGGACAGTAAGGAGCAGCTATAGCAGGCTACTTTCATAAGTGCAGTCTTGTTAGGTTAGAGTAATCAGAAATAAGGATTTTTCCTGGCCCATTTAATTAACTCTCTGACATTGAAACAGTCATAGTGTAAATAGCGTGCTGCTCTCCTTCTCGTGAGTGTGTAGTAGTATATAGGAGTGTAAGGCACTGAGAGGAAAAGTCACATAACACAGCCTACACTGCAGTAACATTAGCCTGCTCGATGATTCATCTGCAAAATGATTGTTTACCACATCTGTGTTTAAACTGTGTTGGAGAGAGTACTATGTAGTTTCTTGGAGTCAGATTATTGTGGCATTATGACTGCCAATATGGATTGTAAAACAATGCCAATATCTGTGTCTGTATCTGTTTAGTGCTCCAAATATTCATATCTGTGTCTTGGTTTGAATCTAAACAGAAAGTGGGTGTGGTCTAAACCAAAGAAACTAAAGGACAACTGACTTTTTTTTTTTTTTTTTTTTTTTGCTTTTTTTGTTTAGTTTTTTTTTGCAAAACTATTATTTTTCTTTCTAACTGCTTGTGACTTTTTTATTTCTAACAAACTGAGCTGGTTCTATTTTGTGGTCTCTCTCCTCCCACACATTTCATATCTGTCTATACACCCATATAAAAGAAAAAAACATGCTAAATACATTAATCTTTTGGTGCATCCAGATGTCCTGGTCTAAACTAAATATAAAATATGAATATAAAGCATAAAAATATAAATATAAACAATGAATAGCATGCCTCTTATTTGGATCCGTCTGTGTTTCTTTTCTAACACATTAGCTGTTTCTTCCAAATAATGTATTACTATTCAGTGTCCTACACAGAATATGCAGCATGAGAAGTTTTGTGACAGTTTTAGTTCACACCCTTTACCCATGGTCATATCTACATGCCTTCTCTTCTTTTCATGAAAACAACAGGATGTTGACTAATTCAAAGTGCTGAGACCTGCTTTCTTGTGTCCTTTTTTCATCCTGGCCACATTCCTTCTCATTCACACCCACACACATAAGAAACTGACCTCACAGAGATTGAACTGCCTAGCAAAGGTACATGAAGTGCTGAGCAAGTGCACATCGTGTGTGGTGTTAAAAGCCCTCCACTGCAGTGCAAACTCTGGTCACCATGACAACGCTGACAGCGACATGAGGTACCTGGGTTGCCGTGGTCCACCACTTCCACCACTCAGGCTTCAACTTCGGCTGCTTTATATAGCAAGCATATACACTACTTACATCAGCATTACACACTTTTATAGCTTGCGCCTTCCCTTCACTCACCAGATCCCGACCAGAAGTGTGGCTTTGTATGGTATTTACTGCCTCACTACCGATCTGCAGACTGTCCCTTTGTAGTTTACGGCAATTTCCCTTAGAATAATCACATAATCTTGGTTAAATGGATCTGGAACTGAATCATGGTGGTTAAAAGAAAACGCAACCCAGAAGCACATAAAAATAATCTTTTTCAGTCGTCGGTTGATGTGAGAATTTTTCAGTTGTATGTCACACTGACATCGTAGAGTGAAATTTTTGTGTTACAATTGTGTTTAATAGGAGAAAAAATGAAAAAAATCTCATGTCACACAGGATTAGTGGGCAAGTTTTACTGTCTGTAAAAAAAAAAAAAAAAAAAAAAAACTTCTCGCCATTTTCTTGGGATGTTCACTGTCATGTTATGAGAAATATGCGTGTTTACACATATCCACAGATGAAGAGTAGAGGGAGGTTGACAGAGTAAGACTACATCTTATAAACAGGATAAAAAAAAACTTTTATCCATTTTCTCACCATTTTCCAAAAACAAACCATTTTCTTTTCTGACACACTAAGAGGGCTTTTTTTTCCAGCAAAAATTGAGCTATTTAAAACAAAAAACTCTTCGAAGTTTATACATTTGAAAGCACCATTTTCACGCTGTAGTGTGGACTGGAAAAATCTTTTTGTAACCAATAACATATTTGAATTCATGATGGAATTAAAGCAGAAAATGTTTTAATATGTAGATTGAAATTGTTTTCAAATGTAAAAACACCATATTCAGAACTGGCCTGATTAATGTGGATGTAGGCTAAAGGACATGGTCAGGGTCTAAATACCATTTGGTGCCACCCAATTGAAAACTAGGAAAGTTCGGAAACTGTTGTAAAAAAGGCCAACAAGTTGATTGAAAGCTTCAACTTAAAAGTGAATTTATCATTTCATGGTGAAATAAATCCTATACAAATGCCACTAAAGTTCACGTGTTAATTATAAAGATTTACAAGTCATTCAGGGTGGATTTCTACTTTATGGGAAGGCAGTAAGGGCTGTGTGTTCAAACGTGATTGCAATGTAATATGTGCTGGGTGACATTTAACTATGCATACACGCAGGCACACACACTTCCTCAAGCAAACTGACTTCATATATACAGATATAAAAAGAAAGAATCATGATCGATGAAAAGCTACATGGATAAAATGAAATATGACCTATCCAAATGAACATAGATTGAAAAAATAAACACGCTGCAGAAAAATTCATACGCAGAACTATGACAAGATCAATCCACTCATAACTCTTTCACAATTTTTTGCTACAGTGAAAACCCTTTTCCACCTGCTGTATAAGCTTATCAGGAAACATCAATTTACTCAATATGTTACTTTGCTCTCAATTGTCTGCAACACGTTTGGATACTTTGGATGCTCACTACATTCTAACTCTCTCTTCCTTCCTGGTCTTTCCCTGGTCTGCAGGCTGTGCGTCTCTCCTGCTGGACACTAATGAGGGACTCCATGTATTACACTATCTCAGTGACCACTCTGATCGTGGTGAGTAAAGGCTCTAAGGAGTTTCTTATGCTCCTCTCAAGCGCATGACTCTTCTCACACAGAAAGAGAAGAGATTCAAGCAGCTTTCCCTGGGGGCCCATACACTCCTCGACATGTCTCTTTTCTACACACCCAGCATGATATCCAGAGTCGAGCGATGCAAACACTTCTGCGAATCGGGTTATATGCACATTGCATTGCTGTTTTAAAGTAGTTGCTCTGAGTACATTTGACTTATTATACACTTGGACTGTGTTGAATAAACAATAATTATGTAAATATGAGTTCAATACAAATTCCATTACATTTTGTAAAGCTAAGTAAGGGGCCTGCTGTGTTCTTTGAATGAATAGGCCAAATAAAGGGTGTTTTTCTGTTTTATGTAAACCGAATTGCCAATAAATCCGCCAGGCTGATATTGTGCAGGTCCTGTTTGTGCCACCAAAACTGCTCTGACTCCACCAGATCTGCGAATGAGTTCTACAGTACCTTTTTCCATTGCTCCATGGTCCTCGTGGAATGCTAATTTGTTCATTTGTTGCTTTCAGTGGTGGACAGGGGTCAGCACGGGCACACTGACTGGTCTGACACTTTTCTACCAGAGTCAGCATTAACTTTTTCTGGAAAAATGAGTTGATTTGAAGACATAGGCCAGCCTTTGTTACCCAAGCACATCAATGACCCTGTTTGGCTTTTTCACAGGCTTTTGGTTTTTCCTTGGCACTTTTCCTTATCTTTCCCAATTCCCTGCTACAAACATATCAACTTACTGCCTGATATATACTCTGCTTTGACAGGTCACATTCTACAGAGATATTTAATGTTACAGTGTTATTCACTTCACCTGTTAGTGGTTTTGTGTGTGTGTGTGTGTGTGTGTGTGTGTGTAAGTAAAGAAAAGTGCAATATGTAAAAACTCATTTGACATTTATAGTAACTTCAATAATATGTTCAGGTCATATTTGAGAAAGCTGTATATTACTGCCCCCTGGTGACAAGTTAGAGTCAATACAGTTTATTTTTTCTGTCTGTTTAACGTAAACATGTTTTTCTTTTTCCAGTTTATCTATGACGAGAAGGTTACATGGTAAGTCAGTGCTTATATGGTCAGTTGTGCTATAAAGACATATACATTATATTTGAATCAAAAATTGTGTGTTGCTTTTTAAAGGTGGGAATCACTTGTCCTGATTTTGATGTACCTGGTGTACATTATAATAATGAAGTAAGTTTACTGGTCTTTTTCAAAGTCGAATTAAACCTGTAATAAGTATTTTTGCTAAAACATATGTGTTTTTGATTACCGCTATGTCACTCAGGTGTAACTCCTACGTGGTGCATTTTTTTGAGCGGAGAAAGAAGAAAGCTACAAACTTGGGAAATGGTACAGCGAGCAGCACAGACCTTGATGACGGATGTGATGCTACGGCTGTGCTACTTAAAAAAGGTAACAACTATAAATTACAATAAATAAATAATGTATTAGTAAATGTTATTATAAAAACAAATCCTGTCATGTCTGAGTAAAGATTAGGAGAGTGGATGTTTCCACTGTGTTAATCTTTTCTTCTGTGTGCAGCGAATTTCCACAGGAAGCCGTCAGTACTGATGGTGGATGAGTTGCTGTCTGCGTACCCGCACCAGCTCACCTTCTCTGAAGCTGGCATGAGGATCATGATCACTAGCCACTTTTCTCCACGCACCCGACTTACCATGGCCTCCCGCATGCTCATCATGGAGGTCAGGAGCACCCTTCTGAAACTCACAAACTCGCATTTTCACAAACATTAATCAATTTCTTCAACACAGCAACTAATTTTTTTTGTACATATACCTTGCTATTTTGTTTACTTAAGTAAGTTAAGGAATACATCTTATGCTTTATACAGTATATAAATAGGAATATATGTGTACTATTCAGTTATGAAATGTATATTATTTATTTGGATTTATTTGGATTTTGCAACTACATTTAGGTAAAAAAAAAAATTTAAAATACTGTATATCTGGATATGCCATTTACACTCGTATTACAAGTAGTACTTAAATTTTTTTTTAAATAAATCAGTATCTGAAGCTGAATTGGTTTCAATTAGGGGTGGCTGTACTGTGCAAACATTTTTGTAAAGCTTAATTTTTTCAAAATTAATGAAAATTAAATTTTTTGATTTTTTTCCACAGAGCAGGATATCCTAAAATATTTATAGACCATATTCTGGAAGTGAATTGTCATTGATGCAAAAAAAAATATAAATAAATAAATACATAAAGGTTGCAACAGTTGCAAAAACAGACACGTGCTGGTAAACCTAGACATCGGGAAAGTCTCTAAGCCTGTTGTAAAAAATAAAAGGTGGTGTAGATCAGCAGATAGATCGGTGTATGTTTTGCGTATGTTTACAGAGGCAGCGTCTTATCAATGGTCATTTCAGCAATGGTGATTCAGAGGTGACCGTCAAATTTCCTGTACGGCGTGGCATGGAGAACGGCATAGTGGGTGTAGAGCGAGGCTTAAATACATGGAGGAATGGGCATCGTGACGACGACACACGAGGGGCAGATCCTGGCACTGATACAGAGAATGAGAACGAGGATAATGAGAACAATGAGAATGATGAAGAGGAGGAGGAGGAAGATGAGAATGAAGGACCCTTGGTTCCTTTCCATTGCCCAGGTAGCTTGTAATAGCCTGATTAAACACAAAAACATAAGTAATGGCATCTTCTATTCATTGATCTTCTTTCATTATTTGTCTCTTTCTTTCTCTCTGTGTGTGTGTGTGTGTGTGTGTGTGTGTGTGTGTGTCTGTGTGTGTGAAGGAGGCACGTGCAATAAGGTGAAGTGGCTGTTGGCATGGCCGCTGAGTCTGCTGCTTTTCCTCACGGTGCCCAACTGTGCCTCGCCTCGCTGGGAACGCTGGTTCATGGTCACCTTCATCACCTCTACAATGTGGATCGCCGGCTTCTCTTACGTCATGGTTTGGATGGTAAGAACACCTTCTTCCTACTTCATTTCTGTTTCATGGTTTCGATTTTTTAAATACTAACACTAACACTAACACTTGATGTTATTCTTACTGTTCAGGTCACAATCATCGGTTTCACTTTGGGCATTCCAGATGTCATCATGGGAATTACATTTTTGGCCGCAGGCACCAGTGTCCCTGACTGCATGGCGAGCCTTATAGTAGCTCGGCAAGGTGGGCTCAAGAGAAACTAGAAATAATCCAACAAATTGTAAAAACTGGTCATATGGACATCTTAATTTCATTCTTAAGTAATTCTAGTCCATCGTTAATAATTGTTAAGATTTCCTTGACTTCCTAATAATTTTCAATTATGAAAACAGATGTACTTTAGATGTTAACACACAAAAAAAAGTTGAATCAGAATTATTTTTTTTATATATAAATCTTGGATGCCACTGACGATTACAGATTAATTGTAAAGTGTATTAAGGAAGTTGTTTTGGGTGGATATTTCTTTTAAGGACAGATTTAACTATGTATTGTTAACTGCTGGTTATTTAGATGTTTTCATTTTTGTTTTCCTTATATTGTTTGCCAGGCCTAGGCGACATGGCGGTGTCTAACTCCATTGGCAGTAATGTTTTTGACATACTGGTTGGTCTGGGGCTGCCCTGGACTCTTCAGACTCTCGCTGTCGAGTACGGCTCAACGGTGAGTAACCAACAAATATGATTGTTATGACATAACCAACAGAATGTGCTGTTTATAATGTATGAAATCCTGTATATGATGAATTTTCTCACATTATAGCCACTATATAATGAACAAAGGTAAGTACACCCCTCACATTTCAGCAGTCATTGTAGAACGTATTTTCTCAAGGGACAATAGTATAGAAATGAAACTTGGATATATTTTTGAGTAGCCAATGTGCAGCTTGTATAGCATGGACTATGATGTTTGCAGATGATATTGTGATTTGTGGTGAGAGTAGTGAGCAGGTGGAGAAGAGCCTGGAGAGGTGGAGCTACACGCTGGAGAGAAGAAGAATGAAAGTCAATAGGAGTAAGACGGAGTACATGTGTGTGAATGAGAGGGAGGGCAGTGGAGTGGTGCAATTGGGGTATCTGTAAGAGTGAAAGGGAAAGTTTATAGGTCTGTGGTGAGACCTGCGATGTTGTATGGTTTAGAGACAGTGGCATTGAGTAAAAGACAGGAGGCGGAGCTGGAGGTAGCAGAGCTGAAGATGTTGAGCTTTTCGTTGGGAATGACGACAATGGACTGCACATGCAGGAGGTTTTGGAGACAAGGTGAGGGAGGCAAGATTGAGGTGGTTTGGACACGTGCAGGGGAGGGACATGGGGTATATCGGTAGGAGAATGCTGAGGATGGAGGAAAAGAGCAAGACCAAGGAGGAGGCTTATGGATGTGGTGAGGGAAGACATGCAGGTAGTTGGTTTAAAAGAGGCAGATGTAGAGGACAGGAGGGTATTGAAACAGATGATCCGCTGTGGCGACCCCTAATGGGAGGAGCCGAAAGTAGACGAAAAAGAATGGGCAGTTTGTATAGCAGTACAGATTTATTGTTTAAATAACTGGCAAAGTGAGTACACCCTAAGTGTCAAAACTGTGTCCGAAGTGTCAGTATTTTGTGTGAGCACTATTGTTATCCAGCATTGCCTTAATCCTCCTGGGAATGAAATTCACCAGAGCTGCACAGGTTGTTGCTGAGATCCTTTTCCACTCCTCCATAATGACATCACTGAGCTGCTGGATGTTAGACAAATGGCGCTTCTCCACCTTTCACTTGAGGATCCCTTAATAGGGTTCAGGTCTGGAGACATACTTGACCACTCCCTCAGCTTCACCTTCAGCTTCCTCTGCAAGGCAGTTGTCATCTTGGTGGTGTATTTGGAATCGTTATTATATTGGAAAATTGCCATTCGGCCCAGTTTCTGAAAGGAGAGCATTATGTTCTGATTCTGAGACATAGCACGAGGACTAAACTTCTTTGATGGACCCTTGCGAGGCCTGTTCTGAGTGGAACCCGTCTAGAGAGAATTGTACTCAAAGCACAAAATTTTAACTGCATTAATACAAGATACACAAATTTGTATGGTCCTGTCACGTAGACAAAAAATGTAGATAATAAATAGGTCATGCAGCTTTGCATGGTTACACGGCCTACAGCCAATAATAGCTGTATGTTGAGCCATATATGTTTTATTTTCAGAGGACAGTAAATCTGTACTGTTATAAAAGCTGCACATTGACTACTCTAAACTATATCCAAGTTTCATTTCTTGAGAAGAGGGTTGCTGAAATGTGAATATATATATATATATATTATTTCTTAATGTAGGAAGATGAGGAAAGAGTGATCAGAATGAAAGAGAGTTAGAAGAAGGATGAAACTCCTTGTATCCAAGAGAAACATTGTGTACACCTGTTAGATGGCTTTGAAAGTTCTTGTCTACTCCTTGCACATGTTCAGAATGTTCCACCGCTCCTCTTACACAAATACAGAGAGCTTATTTTGGAAGCGATGTGCAGCCGATCTGTTTTGCCGGTCTGTCGGTTTCTATTAAAGCCCAGTCCACTTGGAAGATACATGACATTCTGCTGATTTAACCAACACCTTAAATTTTCTTTCTCCACATTTAGAAATAAATACATCCACTTGTTTTGAGCAGTAGATTTTCAACAGATGGTGTGCATTCAGGTTTCAAAGCCTGTGTGATAGGAAGTAATCTCTCAGTGTTGTCATGAATTGTGTTCCCCATAAGCCACTGCACATCATGGGACTATGCACATGTCACAAAAACCTTTTGTTTTTGTTTTGTGTTGTGTGTTCGTTTAAATGTGTGCATGGTAATCATTTTTTTAGACTTGCATCAGCTTCCTCTTCAATAGGTGTCACAGCCAGAAACCAGGGACTGATATAACGTTTATCAAATTCTCACCCAGTGCTTAGACTAGGCTGAGCACTGGACTCAAATAACTTCACCCACTGAAAGAGTGTGAGTTTCATACAGTATTTAGGCCAGTTATGTATAGAGAACTATATATAGTAAGGTCACCCTGTAAAGATTTTCCTAGGTCAACACATACTGTATTTCAGATTTTTTTTCTTGCACAATGTGGTCTGTAGTTTGAGCACTACAGGGATAGTGGTTGTACAGTAAAAATCCTAATCCATTTGGGTTGTGGCACTAAGATGTGCATGTTGTGTTTTGTTGCTCTGTACCAGTTAGAAAAGACTAATAGTAACTAATATTTAAATCTCTTTGTTTTATTTAGATTCATCTCAACAGCAAAGGTCTCATTTTCTCTGTTGGACTGCTCTTAGCATCTGTGTTTCTCACGGTAAGACATAAGAATTGATGGATGGGTAGATGGATAGATGGATAGATGGATGGATTTATTTATTGCTTGTGGCAACTTATAAAGTGATATTGTTTCTGAGTATTTTTGTATTTGTCTTCATATAGGTCAATTGATAAAGCTGTTAAAATAATTCAGAGCTGATGATTCTGTCTTTCAGGTTCTGGGTGTTCATCTAAATAAGTGGACCCTGGACAGACGTCTTGGCTTTGTGTGTCTCCTGATGTATGCTGTTTTCCTGTGTTTCTCCATCCTTATTGAATTCAATGTCTTCATTTTTGTCAATCTGCCCACTTGCCACTGACACCACTTTTCTTGATCACTACCCTCTCTTGGTCGGTTTCCATGAGGACTTGTCATTCCTTGTCTAAGGAAAGTCTGACCTGTCCTTTATGAACACTTTCTTCTCGATCCAGTAAATCCTCCCTTTTTTCCACTTGTGATGGAGCATTCGGTTAATGGCTTTGGACAGTGGAAAGAGGAAAGGAGAGGAGCACATATGCATGGTGAATCTGTTCAATGATGCAAACTTCTCTGACAGGACCGGGAGATGGACAAAGATGACTACTGCCTGGTTTGATGTGAAAACAAAAAGGTTTGAATTTTTTATATGAATATTAATAACTGAATTGTTATTGAAATAATTTAGGATTTTGTGTGTGTGTGTGTGTGTGTGTGTGTGTGTGTGTGTGTGTGTTTTGACTCATTTTTGATTTATTAGCTGCTAAACTGGCTAAAACAAGTCTGACTGAAGACAATGATGTACTGAGCACTTATGGATACACAGAATTTATGATTTTGAAAGGTTTCTTAAGAGATTACTTTAGGAGTAGCTGAAAGGTACTGGTGACCTGTTACATATTCTTATGGACAATACTAATGTGGTTAATCATGTGACTGGAGATTATCATGGGCATTAAACCCAGACTGTGTAGGTTAAACCTCCCTTACCAGCTCTGTCTGGATGCCAGGGATCATCGAGAATGGAGGATTTTTAATATGATAATAAATAAGAGTATGTTTAATAATTGACCAGATGACGAGTAGGAAAGCTTGAAAGGTCGCTGTACATGAACAGATAATGGTATTTATAGTTAACTAGCTCTGGATATATTTTCCCTTTATGGTCATGGTGAACATGTAAGTATCATTGCTACATGGTAGAATAAACTTTCAGTCAGGGCTGTACTGTAGTCGTCTTGCCAAAACTAAACTATTTATGGTAACATTGAAAAAGATAATATGTTGATGCTGATATAAGAAATGTGTTTAAAAATGTTTTTTATTCATTATTTGTTTTGCCAGTTACTCTGTATATATGGAAGCAGAGATTTGTCTATTTATTAATTTATTGAAAACTATTTATGCACATTAATTTTGTATTGTAGTCCTAAAACAATCCACAGCTGTCCCAAAGAAAAGACCAGTTTCAGCCACGCTTTGTCACTTTATCTTTGAAATGTATTTTTTTTTTTTAATGAAAGCTTTTTAGCATGCCAGAGTGGAATGACCAGTGTGAGAGGTCAGCAGACAGTATGTGTGTTTTACTCAGTGGTTCACTCTGTTCAGTTAAAAAGATGTCCACCATGAGGACCATGCAAACTCAAGTAGCTGATTAGCAGGTATACATCCTGGTAAAATGAAGCTATTGTCTTAGATCATAGAATTTCAGCAAACACATATTTTATGCAGATAATATGAATCCAAACATCATCTCTATATAAAGGAAGGCTCATATGTTCAGACTGTTTTTACACAACCTAGTTGGATCATCTGGGTGGGAGACTGTCTTCACTTGAAGATGAAAAACGTTGTTATCATGAATCTGCCTGAGAACTGTGAATAGTGGTACAGCATCTGTAAACCTATGAGCTGTATCTCATCAGAGGGCTTAAAAGACTTTCCAAATCCAGCTACAATAACAAAGTCCCTCTGTCACAAGGCACATTATCTGAATATATATATGGTCTTTACATGGTCTTGCTGTTTATGTCTGAACAGGAGAATTTAGCTAATATAAGCCTAACTGTAAAATCAGCAAAGTATTTTTAACACAAAGAAACTGTTTGTACTTTATAATGCAAAATTGTTTCAAGAGGTTATCCGCTATCAAATTGAGGATGTGCATCAACTTATTTGATATGTACATAGTGTAGCTCATAAAGCTCTTTTTTTCGATTGTTCACTGTTAACTTTTAAGAGTGCTTCTTTCTAGTTACAATTTCTGCCATATCCTTTTCCTTTTGCTACTTTGGTAGAAAAATCTGAAAAGATCATTATTAGATTTGCCATATTGATAAATGTGTTGGTGTATTACTTTGTATGAGTGTCATTCTCTCTTCCCAAAAAAACAACAACAAAACAGCAAAGGCAGTAGCAATAGGTCCGATCAATGTGTGTCATTTGTTCTTAATGAATAATTTGCTTACTCCAGATAGAATGTATGGTATGGAACGTTTTTTTGTTTGTTTGTTTGCTTGTTTGGGTTTTTTTGTTTTTGGACTATAAGGGTTGTTCAGTATTAGTTAGTTATTTCTTTTGTGGTTCTGTTGTAAAAGGTTTATTTGACACTTGAAGGCAAACAGGGTTCAAGTTAAAGATTCGGTTTTATTTATAATGCAATAATAATACATGTGTGCATACAGTGCTTTTTCTTATTTGTCCTGAAAATAATACACTTTACAACCTTCTAGCTTAGTTACATAATTCAGTCAGTCAAGGAAAAGATTGCAGATTGATTTTTTTGTTTGTTTTTGTTATTCGTTTGCTTTATTTAACATGTACACAACAGCATCAACTTTGGCATTTAAAATGAACATGCTCCTTAATCCCTTAATTTCTGTCATTACAACCTTTAAAATGCTACTTCCGCATTTTACTTACGTTCTCCAAGACTTATTCTGTCAGAGACAGGCTACTACACTGATACAGTTCTTGTGAGCTGTGCTAAAAGGCCAGTGCCAGTTAAAAATCAGCGTTTTTAGTATTGTACTTTGCTGCTGTTCCTTTATATACACAACAGTCACACTGATTAAAAGCAAGGACAAGCACAACTTATTACAGCGTTCTTATAACATTTCCACTGCATATATTCTAACCAGAGGTGAGAGAGGTGTATTTTTTTTTTTTGTTTGTTTCGTTTCTTTAAATAAGATCAGTGTTTCTGAACACACAAATGTGATACTTACATGGTGGCGCATTGCTGATGTACATATATACATATATGAAAATGTATTTATATTTTTTGTTGTTACCTGTACATCTGTTAACTATATTTTCATAGATACTGTATGATGTTTGGGTCCTCATTTGTGTTTTGCCCTTCGGTTCGCTAGTTCGCATGAAGATATTTTAATATAAGAAAAATGTTGATTATTATTATTATTATTAATATATATATATATATATATATATATATATATATATATATATATATAATGGTGGGCACTGATGCAAAGCAGCTGTGGAATTAGACCTCTTAGATCATTGCATGTTTTTCAGGTGAATACTGCTGGATCTTTCGATTCGTTAATAACAGTGTCAGTCCCAGGTTAAGTCAGGATCAAAGGTTTATACAATATGAGACAAAATGAGAAAGAATTGTTTGCTTTATGTACTAAAGTATTTTGTTCAGGTGATTCAAGTGTATATCAGAGTACATTTTTGCTACTCCAACTTAAATAAAAATGATCTTTGTTAAGGCCAAAAACTGTTTTGCTCTACTAATTATTAATCTTCATGTTGTAACCACCTACAGTAAAATACTTCAAATACAAGCACGCATGAAATGACTGGCATCTTTTTTTTCTTCTGTGAATCTGCAAAAGGAATGCTATCTTTGGGCTCAGACTGAGTGGGCTCAATTAGTTACTCTGACTCAGCTGATGGGTGAGGAGGTTCAAGGAAAGGAGAGAAACTGCAATACGGTAGTGAAGGTTCTGTTCCAGCCCCAAACTGCAAAAGCTACAGTTCTTTACTGTTACCATTTTAGTTCTAGAAATATTTAAGATTGTTACTAATGTAGATTTTTTTTCCTGAAATAATTGCTTATTTTGTCTGAAATATTTGTAAGGTTTTGTTGATTGTTTTGTATTTAACAATAGAACACAGCAAATTAATGCTTTTACTGCTATTAGATAAAGGGATGTTTTATAGGTATAAACGATATAAGCAGTCAAAGAAGATCCTCAAGCCACCAGGTAAGTACATAATATAATACATATAAATACAGTGTTGAATAGGCTGGACACTTTGGACAAAATTCATTCATCAGCAAAGTGCTAAACAGCCGATTTGTGCTTTTGAAGTTTTTTGTACATATATGTATATTTACATACACAAACATTTATTAATATATTTTTAAATTATGGTTACAACTTTGACATACAAAAGTGCATTGCGTAAATGCAAAGTAGCACAATATGCTCAATTGTAATAGTAAGAGTAATAGTATATTAGTGTAATAGTAATAGTAATTGTGTACCTGGAAAAAAAGAAAAGAAAAAATTAATTGCATGATGACAAATTACACTATTATATGCACTTTGCACTGCCAGGTAATGTCCCTGGACTGTGGGTTTGGACAGAAGAAAGTAATTGATTAAAGGTTCCCTATATGGTGCATCAGGGGTGCACGTTGCCCTTGAACTACACAAATGCAGCATCTGTATGGGGCTGAACAGACTGCAATGGGTAACAGCACAGTTCCGGGTTCTCCAGCCTTAAATCTATACAGAGAACCTGCAAAAAAAATTAAAAATAACTAGACTGTACGGGAACAATTCTTACAGCCGTCAATTAAACCTGAGTTTTGGAAACATTTTGCCCTAACATTGCCTTGTAGTCTCGGTTGTGTCCTGTATTTGCTCCGGTGCTTTCTGGGAATTGTATTTTCTGCTGGTTCTGGAAACGTTGCAGTGACGTTGCGGTAACGTGACGTAATGTTAGCGAGCTGGAGGCAGTTTGACAATCACTTCCGCCTGTTTTTCTTCGCAAGTCTTTGTGTTATAGGTTGTAGCCAAAAGGAAAAAAAAGGAGTTTATGTGCTATAAAGTGTTTTGTTCTCTGGTGAATAAGAAGCTCGTTTAAATAAAGCTGATGGAGGGCAGTAATGGGAGCAGCTCGAAGTGGGCGATGGAGCGGCGGATGGAGGGGCTGGTGAACAAACACATGGCAGACATGGCACTGGAGACACTTCAGCAGCGACTCTCGGCCGTGTCCCAAGAAATGAACCATTTGTCTGCTGAAATATCCAGACGGGAAGACTCGAAGAGGGTTCAGGATTTCCCGCGGCGGACTGAGCCGCACTTCCTGGTCGGCTCCTTCCCTGAGTCTTCTAGCGAAGAGCCAGTGGACGAGAAAAAGTTGATGGCAAACACATCCTCATCCTCAGCAGGTAGGCGGGTAGAGGAGTGCACTGAGGTTCATCCTGCAGCTCACCGCACACCTTTACATTTAACAGCGAACAGACTCCTGCTTTCCTATAAACGACAATCATTTACTGCCATAATAATAACCTTTAAAGATTAGAGATTGGTTCAGGATAGTAAGATGTTTTACAAAAAATAAACCTATGAACGTTCCTGCTCTCAACAACATTGTCCCATCATTACTCTCCAATAACAGTATGTCTCGAAATGTGTGTGATGTGTTTATTCCCCTTATACCACACACTGACACACACTTCTTCTTCTACTTCTTCTTTCGGCTGCTCCCGGATCATCACAGCGGATCATCCGTCTCCATACCCCCCTGTCCTCTACATCTGCCTCTTTCAAACCATCTACCTGCATGTCTTCCCTCACCACATCCATAAATCTCCTCCTTGGTCTTCCTTTTTTCCTTCTTCCTGGTGGCTCCATCCTCAGCATTCACCTACCGATATACCCCATGTCCCTCCTCTGCACATGTCCAAACGATCACAATCTGGCCTCTCATCACAAATCACTCCTGCCACTCTTCTCCACCCTGCCTGCACACTTTTCTTCACTTCTCTACCACACTCTCCATTACTTTGCACTGTTGACCCCAGGTACCTGAACTCCTCCACCTTCTCCACCTCTTCTCCCTGCAACCGCACCACTCCACTGCCCTCCCTCTCATTCACACACATGTACTCTGTCTTACTCCTACTGATTTTCATTCCCCTTCTCTCCAGCGTGTACACCCACCTCTCCAGGCTCTTCTCAACCTGCTCCCTACTCTCACCACAAATCACAATATCATCCGCAATCATAGTCCACTGAGACTCCTTTCTGACCTCATCCGTCAACCTGTCCATTTCCACTGCAAATAGGAAAGGGCTTAGGGCCGATCCTTGATGCAATTCCACCTTCAAATTGAACCCGTCTGTTTTGTCTACTGCACACTTCACTGCTGTCACACTGTCCTCATACATGTCCTGCACCACCCTCGCATACTTCTCTGACACACCTGACTTCTTCATACAGTACCAAATAACAAATAATACCAATAACACTCCTGGTTAAAAAAAAATGTCCAAACGCAAAAATGGCAAGTACTTTTAATGGTTCTGACAATAAATAATTGATCAGGACGCGAACAAGAATTAAACAAGCAGATAAAGTCACTTTGTATGGGATAGATTTCCAGTTTTTCTTTAGATTTCTTTACATGCGTATGCCTTGTTACATTTCGAAAGATGTCTGTGAATTAAGTAGTTGATGTGTAGTTAGAAAATGTCGTGAACCCCGACAAATGTAAACATTTTAATCATGGTTTTACCTTTGTGAACAAAAAGACAATATAAGTGAGTCTACCTTTTTCTAGCTTTTTCAAGGAACAGTTCAGTGCAGTAAAAGTAAACATGCAAAATGATTGAAATTCCCCCTTTTTTTTTTTGCTGAGAAGTGTAGTTACATTTAATACTATGGAACGTAACATTGCAGAATAGTTCCTGTTTTTACTTGCATTGTATCAGCTATAGTCATTTTCTCCCCTAAGACCAGCAGCAATGCTTTATTCCATACTGGAGTTAAAATTCAGATTGTAATGGTTCTGAAAACGTACTGACTGTTATAAAGCAGTAATTTAAGAATCCTTCCATGAATATTTAGATCTCCTTAGAAAACATGTCACCACATCAACAATAATTTTTTTTCTTTGTTAAATGACAATATATTTTGTTCAGTTATGGGCTTAGATTACGTGGAGTGTTTGCGTGGGTGGAGTTACTATAAATGAGTTGTTTCTGTGTAACTACTCGTTTACTTCTATTTGAATGAGTGTATGAATATAAACGTTATTTGAATGACAGCTGACTTCGGAGCGGGGCTGTTATAGAAAAATTATCAACACGTTCTGACCTATCACTTACAGAACGTGTTGATAAATGTTCTATATTCATACCCTAACCCTATCTGTTTTGAAATGTGTGAATGGGTGAAACATGCTGTCATATCTGATAAATTGTGAAATTTCCTTAACACTTGAATGCGGGAAGTAAAATATACAGTATATGGACAAAAGTATTGGGACATTTGACTTTTCCAACCATATGTGATTTTCTCTGGAAATGTTACCACCATGTTAAAGGCACTTTACTAAACTAGGAGACACAAACGTGTTCCATCATGACGGTTCCCCTGGTCACAAAGCCATCTACATGAAGATAAATTGATTTACTTGAGTTGGAGAGGAAGATCTTGAGTGTCCTGCTATAGAGCTCTGACCTCAACCCACAGAACACCTTTGGGATGAATTGGAACACTGAGTGCACCCCAGGCCTCCTGACTTTACTAACACCCTTGTGGCTGAATGAGCACTCCAAAATCTAGTGGAACATCTTCCCAAAAGCGTGGAAAAGCGTTTATGAATCTTGTGGCCAGGTGTCCACAAACTTTTGTCCGTATCATTTAGAAGTAAATGTTTACATCTACATTTAAAACTGATTTGTGCATCACACTTTATTTTCACAGGTTCAGCTTGATAATGCCACAGAATTGCTTATTTTTGCACAGTCGATGAAGCTCTCTGGAAGAAATTAAAACAAATTCAGCCGGTAAAGCGCTGATCGTAATCATGTCCTTTTACGTTTTAAAACACTAGAAACTGCGTCTCAAAGAAAAATCATCTCACTCCTGCTGGAGATAAAAGAAGAACAACAGAGGCAGTGGGCTGTACTGAAAGACCTTCAAGTAATGATTCAAGGACACATGTGTGAGGAGGATGTTGAAACTCTGGAAATAGATCTCCCGCTACAGACAATGGAACAGCTTGATGAAACAGAGAGATATTTGGAGAACGATGGAGCACAGAAAAGAATGGTAAAAACCCAATAAAAATATCATCTGAGATTTGGTTCGTTTATGTTGCCTGGCATTTTTAAACCTTGTAGTACTTTTAAATCATTAACATGTACCTGTCTCTCATACCTTTCATGCTACTATAAAAAAAAAAAACTTAAAAAAATATATATTTGTTGTATAATTTATGTATCACAATTTATTTGATCACGTTTGTATGCGTTCTGTGTAACTCCAGGTATCTCACCTCTCCCGGATGGGTGGTGCAACAGTGGATGATGCAGTTAGACGTTTGATGCAGGCAGTTTTGTCTTTCAGCGTTGGTTCTGAGCTGAACTGGGTTGGTCGAGGACAAAAAAGGAGCTTTAGAAATACCAGACTACAGGGAGTTTTGTTTCGTAAGTAGTCATGGGAAATGTTGTTTATGTACGAGAAGATGGTATCATTTCATACATTTGAAGGCTAAATAAAACGTGCATGGGTTTGTGATGTTTGAGTGTGGTTAGGTCCTTTGTTACTAGTACTAGTATGTGTTACTAAGGTTTTTCACACTGTGTACAGGAGCGTTAAAGAAGACCCCTGTAGGAAAGGAGGCCACACACCACCAGTTTGCAGATGTAGTAAAGAAGTGGCTACGATTTGCTCCATTCAGACAAGGAGGCAGTGGGCGGAGACAGCATTACAAACCTCCTGTAGAATTCATGTGTCCTAATTATCATACTGATACAGAAGGGTGACAATAGTTTCTTATCTTGTTTTCAAACACATTTCAAAAAGTAATATTCCAATAAAAAAAAAACCGTGTTTTGTTTCACTGTGAATTAGGATTTTTTTTGTCTGTTTGTTTGTTTGTTTGTTTGTTTGTTTGTTTGTTTGTGAGACTTCTAAAGGAAGATCTTCTTCTATTTGCTGCTCCCAATAGGGGTCGCCACAGTGAATCATCCGTCTCCATACTACCCTGTCCTTTACATCTGCCTCTTTCAAAACCAATGACCTGCATGTCTTCATTCTTCTACCTATGTACCCCATGTCCCTCAATCGCACCTCCCTCACCTTGTCTCCAAAACGTCCTACGTGCGCTGTCCCTCTAATAAACTCATTTCTAATCCTGTCCAATCTCGTCACTGCCAATGAAAATCTCAGCATCTTCAGCTCTGCTACCTCCAGCTCCACCTCCTGCCTTTTAATCAATCCCACTGTCTCTAAATCATACAACATCGCAGGTCTCACCACAGTCCTATAAACTTTCCCTTTCACTCTTGCAGATACTCTTCTATCACAAATCACTCCTGCTATCACTCTTCTCCACCCACTCCACCCTGCCTGCCTTTTTTTCTTCACTTCTCTAACACACTCTCCATTACTTTGCTCTGTTGAACCCAGGTACCTGACCTCTTCCACCTTCTCCACCTCTTCTCCCTGCAACCGCACCACTCCACTGCCCTCCCTCTCATTCACACACATGTACTCTGTCTTACTCCTACTGACTTTCATTCCCTTCTCTCCAGCGTGTACCTCCAGCTCTCCAGGCTCTTCTCCACCTGCTCACTACTCTCACCACAAATCACAATATCGAGACTTCTAAAGGAAGATACAACAGGAAAATGGATTTCACTGGTTTCTGTAAAGTGTAGACACTTTTGTTTATGTCCTAAAGCCATTTAAAAGCAGTACATATTTTGGTTTTCTGAATAATGAAATGTTTTCATTTGTTTAGTGATTATGTTCACTATCATTATTTGCATAATACATAATAGTTGGAAGACATATTCTGGCTTTACTAGTTTTACTCGCCTATATTCTTATAGATAACACAATGTAATTGAAATTTCATTCGTGAGGCTTAAACTTCACACCATATGATTGTCCGGATGTGTGAAGATCATAAGTGCCTTTCTGAAAATTGACAATAGAGATTGTCCAGGGCATTATTCCATATGATTATTCCATATGAGAAGACAACATAAAACGTTCTGTTAATGATTCTGTTAATGAACTCATTCAAGCATCAGAATGAATAGAGATTAATTTGCTGACTTTCATTTGATTTCCTGGTGATCTTATCCTTGTGCAAGCCATATATCTGGCTTTGTACACGGTTTTAGAAGCAGGCTTTTTAAAAACGTACAGAATGTGTTTTTGGGTAAGAAAGATTTGAAGGAGTAACTGATCTTTTGAACGAGTGTTTCTAGCTAAATCTGGTATTGGAATTATAACTCTAAAATATAATTAAGGGTTATCAGTATGAATGATAATCTGATCACTAGTAGAGCAGTAGGCAGTCAATGGATGTACATTTGTTTCTGCATTTTACTTGATTAAAAAAATCAACAAAGAGTTTAAGGCTGTTATTTGACAATATATTGATGCAGACTTGCATGTTACACCACATATTTTGATTATATACTTAATCAATTCACAGAGATATGTTTGTAAAATATTAATGCTCCACACATTTATTTGTTTACTAATGCACACCTTATATCAATTGTCCTACCATTGAAGACCTAATGTAGGCTACCAAACTATATAAATTATATTATATGAATAAAAGTAAGTCACCAATCAGCATCACCTTGAAATGGACCTTGCGCTATAATGCTAAAAGCAAAACAATATTTTTTATTCATTTTAGTGAAATTGGTGATACAGTGGGTAGCATCATCTCAAAACAACATGATCCACAGTTCAATCATGAGCTCAGGTTATTGTCTGTGTGGAGTTTCATATGTTGTGTGGGTCCTTCATGTCCTCCGGCTTCCTCTTACCTACCAAAAACCTGGGTAAGTTGAGTGGCTACTTTAATTGGCCCTATGTATATATGTCAACACAGAACTGATCTGAACTTACACACACACACACACACAACTGTGTGACTGATCTGTACAACCCGGACTCAACACACACTCGTACTCACTTCACACAGCCACGTGTTTAGTACCACTCACATTAGTCAAGTCAAGTCAAGTTTATTTCTATAGCGCTTTTCACAACAGACATTGTCTCAAAGCAGCTTTACAGAAATCAACAGTCAAGGTGAACGGTGTGCATTTATCCCTGATGAGCAGCCGTGGCGACTGTGGCAAGGAAAAACTCCCTTAGATGTTATGAGGAAGAAACCTTGAGAGGAACCAGACTCAAAAGGGGAACCCATCCTCATTTGGGTGACATCAAGAGTTTGATCATAAATCTTTCAACAATACAGAACACTGGAGAGTGAGAACTAACATGAGTACTGGAGTATAAGATTATAAGTAAATGTTCTTTATACAGTCTTTGGTATAAAAGTAGGAGCTACTGAGCTCAACATTTGTGATCATCACAGATCCAGCAACAGCTTCTCCATGCCAGAGCCTTTAACTTCATTACCATAAACTGTTTACATGCCGTTTTTGCACATATTTTCTGGATTTCTGTTATTGCTCTTTTGCACAACATTTTGTTTAAATGTTTTGCTACTGTTCACTTTATGTCTCTTACACACCACAGTGTGTAATATACAACAGGTTTACTGGCGGAGCTATTTTGTGTTTTGTGTAAATGTCTTACACTGTCTTGTGTTGTCTTGCACTGTCTTGTGTTGTCTTGCACTGTCTTGTGTTGTCTTTGCACTGTTTGCACCAGGTTGCACATGATGCACTTTATGTGGCGAGGACACTTACTAGTCCTCGGCCCTGTGTTTTCTGTTTTCTGTGATTGTTGTTGTATGTAGCACCAGGGTTCAGGAGGAACGTTGTTTCTGTGATATCACGCACATGGTTGATTTGTCAGCATTATTACCTGCGATCTGATCTAAATGTACCTCCATTAGTGTAGTCTTGTGTTATGTGTATCATCATTTATCATCATTAAATATGCTTTGGCACATGAATTAAGGCGGGACTAGCCAAACAAACTCGAACAAACACAAATGAGGCTATTTGTTTTGAGTGCAATGGGAAAGTTATAACATATTCAAACCACAAATGATATTTTTGGCCTGATATTTGGTGGGTAGAGAAGGCTCCATCTGTTTGATATAGCTTACCATGTGTGAGTGTAAACAAATAGCGGTACTTGCTGAAGACACTGTTTCTCAGTGGGGTTCCTAGAGAGTTACTGAACAGTGGTTGTAATCACAAACACAAACATCATGTCTATCTTATCCATATTTTTATTTTGTCATTTGAATGAGCAGAATTCATTGTTGTTCACGATTGAAATGAACCCATAGAGATACTGAGAGAGTCTATGGAAACACTTCTGCATTAAGAGGGATTAAAGGGTGCAAAGGTTTTTTTTTTGTTTGTTTGTTTGTTTGTTTTTTTTATCCTGATGTTTATAGACGTATTTTACTGCAGCTGAATGTCTATTGGTTAATCATTAGCTTCAGCATGGAGTGATCGGTCTTCAGCGGGCTGTCGATCAGGACATCGCCATGCTTTTATAAGTGAAGTTGGATGTGTCTCAAACAAAGACCACGTCCCCGGCCAGGACGTTCCACCGAGAAACCACGTGATCCTGAAACCCGACGCGGATTTACTTTTGTTCTCCGGACATTGTCTTATTTATTTTTTTCTCTCTCGCTTTTTTTGCCGGGAGAGGTCGCCTATTCTATCCGAACGAGAACGCAGTCATTATGGAAGATCTCGTTCCTCCAGACTAGAAGAGGAACTCCTCCTAGCTTAGTTATGGACCAAACTCAGAAGGTAACACAGAAGTATGTGTTTGCGATGGAAAACTGGGCTGTGAACGGCGTGTAGTCGGAGTTGTGTTTTGGGTCCGGACATCGCCGAGGTGAGCGTTCTGCCTTTTATTATGTGTTCGAGATGTAAAAATGTTCCTGTAGAAGTCTTTCCGAAAGCTTTAACAAAAAACAGTTAAAACACCACTACTGTTTTTGCGTCACTGTCTCTGCGTTGTTTGCTACACGTTGTAGATGAAAAACAAGCCTAGGAAATGGAGTGGGAAGAAGGTTTGTTTGTGACAGTGTTGGACTCGTTGTGAAAATAAAAAAAAAAATTTTAATAAGAATTAGTTTGCACCTGTTTGTTGCCCAGTTTCTTGACCAACTTTGTAGATTTCGGTTATTTAAATGCCGAACCAGCACCTGTTGTTGCAGTAAGCTTTCCAAAAAAAACCCTCCCAGTCCCTGCTCATGTACCCAGTTAGTAAAGTGCAGGCACACAAAGAAGCAGTGTGGGGGAAAAAAACAAACCTGAAACACTGTGTAACCAACTCACTGTACACCATCCTATGACTGAATCTGTCCTGTTATTGTTTGTAAACAACTTGTGGACACTCAGTGGATCATCTCACATGGAAATGTGTTTGTTTAATGGTTGTCTCATCTGGATACATATACAGTGCATCATGAAGAAGAGGAAAACCTGTCTTTTATCACTGATTTTTTTTTTCCTCCCTGAAAACCCAGGTTTGAAATATCTGGTGGAAAACAGGGTGTCTGTGTGGAGTTAAAACCAAAACAGGTTTTGAAAAAAAATCAGAACCAGGGTTTTCTTTTTTGTAGGTTTCTTTTTTTTTTTTAGGTAAAAGAGACGTAATGTACGTAAGCTGTATGCTTGAAGTTACATTCCAGCAACAATGACTGGTACAATCAATTAGTTATATGTTTTATAGCCTGGTTTAAATTTGATTATGAGAGGAAATAATTATTAGGCTAGAAATAGTCTTTCTGAAGAGATTATTTATCTATTTTAAACACAATTGTGAATTCAGTTCATCAGAATCATATCAAAACATGCCAGATTGACCAGCATCATGCCATTGCCTTAAGAATTGAATTCGTATAACTATATGGTTAAGCTTAAACTCGGAAGTCAGTGCTTCTATTCATACAGGCCAAAGTGACATGCTGTTTTTCTACAGAGCTAAGAAAATAGATATGCTGCTTAAACCGTGTGTCTGTGTCTCTCCTACGCCTGTGAAATCGGTTAACACACTTGGTTTCAGTGGGATGCTGGCGCATACATCATTTGAGATCAGGGTGATCAGGAAGCGCAAAGCACATAATAAAAAGTTTTTTTAATAAAAAGTAATAACATGTAATAAGTCAATGTTTTCCCCAACCATGGTTGAAAACAAAGTGTAAGTTGTTTGTTTTGAGGAAATGGAGAGGTCATGATTTTTTACATTCCTAAGAGATTGATGGCGTTAGTCAGATTTAAAATTGAGTATCTGCTGAAACGAGTATGGCAGGCTGTCTTGTAGTGATTCAGCATTACAGCATGTCAAGGGGTTTATGCTAGGCATCTGAATTTTCAGTAGGTACATTGTACTGAACCTGTTTATGTTCTGTGTCAGTTGAGTTGGTTGCATAATTTTAATCCTGCATTCTTTTCTAGCTGTTTTTGTTAGTAATAAGGAATAAGGAGGCACAGAGCATAGATTTATAGAGAAACATTTTCCAGGGTTCCCTTAGTGAAAGAACTGGCAAGTTGCCTTGCAGAGTGTCTCATCATAGTGTCTAATGAAATCTGAACCACAGCATTTTGGTAACAAGCCCAGGAAGTTCACTTAGTTGTCACTGTGTGTTATACACTACATCATTTTTAAATCTGCTGGCTGGGAAATACGAATTTCATTTTCTCCTACAGGTGTGCAATAGTGCAATACAGTAGTTCAGACATACAATAGATACAACACTGCTGTCATTTGAGGTGTGGTGTTATTACATTTAATATACAACTTACAGATAACACTGGATAAAAAATCAAATAGTCATTTTTTTGAAACCAGGAAACTGTTAACTTAAACAAACCAAAATAAACAAACCAGGAATAGCATCTATAGAAACACACTATGCAAAAGATTTTAATGGTTTCTATATATATTTAATATGTATTAATATTTGTAAGGAAGTGTGACAACTTAAGTTGTGTAAGCTTAAGTTGTTACACGGGAGGGACAGGACATTTTTTTTTTTTTTTTTTGCTGAAAGCCACATTGCATATAGCCTAATTTATGATCAGGTCATATCCACATTATTGTTTTGTTGTTGTTGTTGTTTACTTTCACAAGTCTTTACCAAACACAACAAAAAACCCAACTGTATACAGGTGCCACTGGCCACTGACATCTAAAAGTAGATAGATTTAATATGATTTTGTTATTGGATACTAGGAATTAAGCATTTAAATAGATTCACTGCAGATTGACACCTTGATTCATTTCTAGAAACGTATATATGATGTATAGACCCTAGTATAATATAATGTTACATTGTATCCCAAATATATAGAAAACATTACTAAATCTAGAATAGACTAGATATTGTGAAACCTGTATATGTTTAGAATTTGTGGTAGCAATGTTAAAAAATCAAAAAGAAAGTTTCCCGTTGCCACAGAAAGTGTTGCTTTACTTGTAGTAGCTCTCAACTTGTGTGAACATTTGAATGGTTCTATGTGCAAGAAACAATGCAGCAAATTTACTGCAGCAAATGTCTAAAAGACAGCTCTATCTGTTTTCCCAACAGCCAACACTTGAAGTTGAACATGCAGAACACCAGGGATTAAAACCCTGCATGTGCTCCTCATGCGTCATTTGTAGTGACTTACATGCCAACTGTGTGTAGGAGAAAAATTCCACTTTTTTATTGGATTTAGTAGATTTGTAGAAAGAGAAAAAAGAACACTTAGAGATATAGAAATCCTGTTTGTTTTGCTAATTTGATCTTGATAGTTCCCACCCACCAGCCAACTCATACAGTGAGTACAAACCGAGCTGCTGGAAGACATCCCATGTGTGCTTAATCAGAGACAGGGCAAATCATGTTTTCAAACTCCTACTCACTATACAGCGCAATACATTCTGAGGACGCCACTCATAGGCATCTGTGATTGGCTACTGTTGCTGTGATTGACTGAGAACATAGTCATTTTTGTTCATTCCCAGGGAAAGAAGGCTGTGGGCTCATTTGATCTAGTGCTGTTTTGACCTAGTGAGCACCAGACAACATGGCAAAAGGTTTTCTGTAGGACCACTTAAAACTAATCACCTTGAAACCATTACTGTCCAGGTAGAAGGTGTCTGAAGAAGCAGATGCTCAGAGTGAATGAGAGCAGCAATAAACCAACTATGAGAAAATATTAAATAAACCTTACTGCTACTAATGTGTTATAGGTTACTGTATGATTTTGCCATTACATGTGAATTATTTCCTGACTCGGTCTGAATTGCTGGAGCTGTGTCTGGGAAATGCTGGATAGGTTTTGCTTCCCACATCCTGTGAAGTGTTGGCTGAACTATTTTATTATTACTCCATCAGTACATGTGCTAGTCCTTGGTCCGACCATTATAAGCCATGGACATCTCATGTGGTGAATGGGGGTGTGTGTTTTGGGAGAGATGTGCTTGTTTAGGTGCAAATTTGTATTTAATCACTTTGAGTGTGCTAACATACAAATTCCACCTATGAAAAGTTAGCAATTGTATTCTTTTTGTTTGTCTGTTATATCAATCCCACACAGAGATTGCAACTCAACAGAAACCCAATGTGTTTTACGTTATATAAGATCTTCCGGGCCGCGTATAGGAACATTCCCGCTGCATGTGTGTACAAGAAATACATTTCTTGCCATGTCTTCCACTTCCTGTGTGGGATACTGATGTAACCCCAGCTGCTCTGGGACGCCATCCCTCTTCTGTCTGTGCAGACCACATTTCAAGTTTATTTTATGGTGCTCCAATTAGACAGAAAGCCATAGCATTAGGAACCTAATGAAAAAATACAGACAGCTTCAGCCCTCGTTAGCCAAAATCTGTGCCGTATAACCACTTTTCTTTTTCATTATGCCACACCTACACTATTTGCCTGAAGGCCTGGCCAGAATAAAAATACAGTATATTTACAGAAGGATGTACTTCCTCACTGTGGACTTTCATTGTTTGTGAATGTACGTGAGTGTTTCGTTTTCAGACTGTCCTGTACATGTGTGCATGTCCAGGCCTGCAGTGGGTTTCTATGTGTATTAACTCCCTGATGTCATTAGCATTAATGGCAGGATGTTTTTTAAACCTCACAGATAAGGAGCAAGAACCCCCAAGCGTTAGAAAACTGACTTTGTTTGCACTACTAGGCATTTACCACTAGATTCATGATTTCTATCAGCAGGTGTTTTCTGTACCGGTGGTTCTGTTGAGTGCTGAGGAACTGAAAAGGCCACCGTGTAACTGAATGTACGCCTACATTTATATTATTTAGGTGCTTTGTGAATTATATTATAATAATTGTACTGCTTATAATATGTAATAAGTATTGTATTAACTCTAATGGAAAAATCTACATTCTTTTATTGTATTAGGAGTTATAGTAGATATAGCAGGTACTGGAAGAACTCGACAAGAAGCGAATCTATTAAACCTGTCACTTCAGGAATTTAGTTTTGCTTCAGTGTGACGCTGGAGAACTCCTTCCCAAAATTATAGGTATCGAGTTTGATTTCCTTTTTTTGCTTAACTACGGTAGTTGGGGTACAAACAAAGTTTCCTCATCAAATGGACTGAGATGATTTAAGCAGTTTAATCTGGGTTGTGCATCTGGATATGAGGGGGTTCAGATTTCGATGTATGTAAATTAATTGTACAATTTTACATCGTACATATTGATAGACTTCCTGGCTCTTTTTTTGTGAAAGATAGAGATTTTTGCTGTACACTATCTTGAGAGAGAAAGGCAATGTCTGTAAAGCTGAATTTGTATTCTGTTCTTTATTTTAGCAGACACAAATTGTTCAGAATTCGTATGTTAACCTATAAAAACAAAACGTGAATGACAAGCTTGGCATAGTCTGGGCCCAGTGTCTGGAAGGAAGAAAGAAAAAATATGTGTGGGGAAAACCAGTTAGATGAAACGGGGACTGAATGCAATAAACCATTTTCTGTCTTTAGCATACTTGACATGTTTAAGAGGACAAAAAATATTTCCCCAAATGTTCTTAACTTACTGACATCACAGATTTCATAATGTAGATAAAGAGTTAATTTAACAATTGTGAGTCTACAAAAATAGCAAAAGATTTTTTCAGTTCTGTAAAACCTCTAGGTTTCAAAAGGTTTATAAAGTTTAGATTTAGGTAGGGTTTTTTCCAGGCCGCCACTCATTTCTCTGAAGCATAAGGAAATGAAATATAAGGAACGTACCACCTTGAATTCCTTGAATAGTCCAGGGTTTAAGTTCTTGATATATATTTTAAAGACAGATTCAGTTAAATTTTGCAACCAAAAAAATATAGAGAGGTAAAACGTAGAAATGTGGAGGGTGTAGTCATTCAGAAATGATTTCTTTGCCTTTAAAGGGCATAATTATTTGGGTGTTTTTCCTTGGGTGTTATTTAAACTGGACTCTTTTATAACTATTAAAGGCAAGTTTGCAACAGATTTCCTGACGAATATTTTTTGTTTATTTTACTTCAGCTTGTTTCTCTAATGTAGATAATAATCTGTTGTCCTAGGGCGCAGTACAGGACACACCTATTTATTTATTTGTTTTGTAGGTTTTTTTTGTTTAGTTTTTTTTGCTTGTGAACATGCGTGCCAGCAGTGGGAAATATTTTCTCTGGCTTATTGCATACCAGATCAATCGGCTTTGAATTGTCATCCAGCCCTCAGCTACCCTTTTAGACGAGTTATAACAGTAATGACAAACAGGGATCTTTTTTAAACTGAGCATATTTTGGCCAATTTGTGCCATTCATCAGAAAAACTGCAGCTGCAAAAACATGCACACAAGGGCACACCCTTTACAAACGTGTTTTTCATTATGTATGAGAGCGAATAAGAAGTTTCCAAATCTCTATATGAAGCTGATGTGTTGATTTAAAACACGTCCCTTTAATTGTCTCTTCTTCCAATTTCCGTTCAAAAAACTCGTTGATCGCTGCCAAGAAAACTGCCATGGGCCTTAGTGATTCTTTGCACCTGCCGTGTGTGTGCGTGTGTGTGTGTATGTGTGTATGTATTGGAAGAGTGTTTCTGAAGACAGAGCGAGTCTGTGATATGCAGCTCAGATGTGCCTTTGTGTTTCTAAACAGAGCCTTCCTTTGGCGTGCACACAAACTCAGACACTCTTTCACTTACACATAGCAGGCAGTCTTTGTCACTGTTGTTTGCGTAGTGTACCATCACCTGGGTGACTGACAGTTACAAAAACAATTCAAAAGCAGTAACAAAAATGGTGCATTTTTGTTGCTCAGTCACGAGGCTGAGGAAGGAGTGACTGTTTATAGCTCCAGTAAAGTAAATGATAATACTAAAGGAACTAACTTTTTAATAAACATTCCACAACATTAAATGTAACTATAAACAGTTATTAATATATATATATATATATATATTTATATATAAATATAACTAACTTACATTGTGTGTCATTCATTAATAAGTAAAAAAAAAAAAGTAATAATTGAAATATTGCTGTTGTTTAAGAGACATTCAGGCCATGATGATGTTGGAAAATATTAATGGACTTCTCTTAGTCCCATTGCACTGCTCTGTCATTGATTATTTTCTCTATGTCTTTTGGATGTTATCGGTTAAATGCCTAGAAATTATTTGCAGTTTATGTGGCGAGGAAACTTACTAGTCCTTAGCCCTGTGTTTTCTGTGATGTAGCTCTATGTTGTTGTATGTAGCACCAGGGTTCAGGAGGAACGTTGTTTCATTTCACTGTGTACTGGGTCAGCTGTATATGGTTGAAAATACAATAAAAAGCTTCTTGACTTGACTATTATTAAGGCTTAATGTCTCTAAAAGATGTTTCTCTTTATTCATATGTATAGGTTAAGATAAAGTATGTGTTTTGTTAGACTTCTTGACCATATCAGTGGGTTTCTGGTCTCCACTTACCCAAGTAATGGCTTTCCCCAATGTTTATTCTGCTTGGCAGTTTAGAGGCCTTCCTGTTTACCTAACATTTGGTGGGCGGATTGCATGTATGTGTTGTGTTAGAGGGCAAATGGGTTCAACCCAGAAAAAACACAAAGGCTATCTTATACTGGTTTGATTTTGTTAATTCTAGTATGAATGTGTGTTGATGTCTTGCACAAGAGGTAAAGAACCGTGCCATAAGAAAGAGACTTGGCATGTGTCCATCAGCAGGGGCTACATGCTTTTCAGGAAATGTCTCTAGGACAAGCAGAACTCTTGCTCCCCCCCATGCAGCAATCATTTCCTGAGACATGCGTCACAATATTGAAAAGCAAGCCTCTGTTTTCCTTTGGTTTTATAGAACAAATAAGACTACAGGCAGATCTGTGTGTCTATGTTTCTCTGCAGCTTCATGCTGGATATTTAACTATAGTCTAGAAAAGGAAAAGATGTGATCATTTGAGGAAAAGAGGCGAGGGAAAGGACTTAGTACACGCTACAAATGATGAAAAAACGGTGTATTACCCTAAAAAAAACACACACCAGTAAAGGAGTATAGAAAAACAAAACTGCTGTGTTTCTTTTGTTGACAATAATACCGAAAGTGGTTGTACTGCGTTTTAGAGGTTTTGTGAATTGTACTGGAGGAACGAAGGAAGTTGTTGTGCATATGTTGTGCACAGCTGTGCTGGATCAAAGTCTTCTGAGTGTCAGGATTTTCAACATGTGGAAGTTGATCAGATGTGGCTTGATTTCCAGCCAGTGAGAATCATATTTACGGGTTGAGTTATTCTCATTCATCATTAACAACAGCCACAGGCATATGGAATTTAAGGTGTGCAAAGCACATTTCTGGGTAATTTCTAATGATGCTAGACAGGAAATAGAAAGAAGAATTCTTGCTAATGCAAGTTTTTGTTCTGTATCAGATGACAGCAGTTTAGAAAACCAGTCATTTCAGTGCAACAAGTACAGACAGTGGCATAAACCTTCATTAGAATATCTAGACATTTGTGCTTCATGATGTCATGTCTGAACTTCTCTATGCCAGGCTGCAAACTGGTAATAAAGTTGTACATTCATGAGTTGCTCACTGTTATATTTCACTAGCCTGAGAATGAACTGTTTTTGAGCACTTCTCCATTTGTTCATCTTCTCTGTTTGTTTACAAGGTTTGACCTCTAACCTACTACTTGAAGTCATCCCCTAGGCTAACGTTCCAGACATGTTTCTGTCTTAAGCTTTTGAAAAAGCCCCACTCATGTACAACTGCACAAGAGCCCAAAGTTGCCTTTTGGCTTTTTGTTGCTTTGCTTTGATTTTTTTTTCTTCTTTTTGTGGTCCACAAAATTGCCTATGGGAGATGATTCACAATGTATCACAACAAGCACCTACTTTCGAAGCACTCTTTACAAGAAGGGGTGGATCGTGTGTGTGTGAGAAGACCTTTTTGTGGATGGTTTAGGATGGTTTGAGTTTGGCAGACATTCCATGCAGCAGAAAATAAACATTGAGAGATGAGAGGACTCTACGAAGTCATTTTTTGTTCAGGAGTATGAGCGCAGCAATTGCTCCGTCTGTCGGATTTCCATCTGATCTTCAGAACTCTGACCTGCTCTTTTGGTATAAGCTGGAATTTCCTCAGATAAACGGTGTGTTTATGCTTCACAGAGCCCTGGCAGCAGCACACAGCCAAACAGGCAGAACGCCAGCATGGCCGCAGACGCGTCGGTGAAGTCCTGCCAAATGGACCGCAGTGGCAGCTTTTTTAAGGTACCAGTATCTAGTTTACATCAGCTTTCTTGCAAACTGCAAAATGCTTTGGTATGTTTCAGGAGTTAAATTGGCCATCTTCTTTCAGTAATTATATAAACAGAATTCACAAAGAACTGTTCTCTTTGTAGTTGGAAGTGCTTCCTGGTTTAAAGCAGCCTGTTTAGTCTGCTGTTGGTGTGCTGCCTCCATGCTGGGGCTGAAGCCAGTGAGAATGTCCGAAAACCAGCCGGTCCACAGTTATTACTCTGCCAGTTATTACTTCATTAATTACTTCACTTACAAATATGAGAACTGATCATTAATAAATTGTGGTGAAAAAATGAAATAACATATTTTGTTAGCACTTTTGTATATTAGGATGGTATATTAGGACTTTGACAGCTTGTGCTGTTATGCTGCTGTTATGTCCATGTATCTTTGTTTAATGGCTCTTTTGCACTTCATTCCACACCATGTGTAGTTCTTGAAGCTGTCTGATTTTAGAGCTGGACAGAAATACACACCACTCACAGCTCCCTCAGTATTTGGTGTAAACCTCTGGAATGTTATTTTACCCAACTCGAGTGCTTGAGGTTCAGATGTGCAGTACTTTACAATAATTCTTTTAGCATATGGTTCAAAGTTGAATGTGTGTTCTCTGTAAGGACCGCCTTTATCAATCGGATATTCCAAGGCCAGATATACTGAAGCCTTCTCTTCATGTTTCTTTTGTTTTGTACCAATCTAGTGACGTAATCTCTGTTTTATGAAGGAAGTTTTACTCACTGACTTAAGTCTCTGGCTGTGATTCAGTTCGGAGTTTTGCTGCAGCCAAAGTCTTGAATAATTCAGACGTGCACACTTCTGAAGATTTTCTTTGATTAGAGTGGATTTTAGCGAGGATTATGGAGCTGAACGAACAACAGCTCTATTACCTCTTTTTTTTCCTCTCAGTGCTATTTAACAAAAATCCTCTTGCTACATTTTCTTTTCTTTTGTGTGTGTGGAGGATTTCCACAATCAGTTATTCATTTGTTCTGTTTAGACTATTTCGTGTGTCTTCTAAAAGTTAACAACGTGTCCAGGAATATGTCGTTTCCAGAGGTCTGGGCTGCTATTTTGGATGCCCACACAGCCTATGACTAAATCATGGAGCTCATTAGAGTGTGTATGAGAGAGAGTGTGAGAGAGTGGGTTTTGACCTTTTGAAAAAGGTGCCAGTCACCAGTTCGCCAGCCTCACAGGCATCATACTTTCCTTTTAAATCTCCTACAGCAGGCAAAAAAAAATACATTGAGGGGTTTTTTTTCTTCCTAGTTAATCTTTGTTAAACGCAAAATCCTGGACCCATAAACTCTGCCTAGCAGCCTTCACATGGATGTTTTATACATTTAATGTTTTGGAGTCTTCTTCTCAACCTCTGTCCTTTTTTTTCATTATATAAAAGCCTGTTTATTGTATTACTTGTAAATGATACTATTCCCTTTCACTGATGTTAGCCCTGAGGAATGTGCTGCATTTAATGTTAAATCTGTCATACATTTTCTCAGTTTCTTCTTAATTGTCTTCATTGTTTAGCTTACATTTTCTTCTATAGATTACCTAATATTACAAATACTTGCTGATCTCGTGGAAACCGGGTCTTTCCAAGGAATTGTGCAAAACTATTTTCCACTGCTTACAGTATGAAACACTAATGTGTAGATTCTGTTCCTGACATGTTTCTGTCATCTGCCAGCTAAGTAGCCTTTTTTTTTAGATATGAAATGACATGCTTAAAACAATAATCTTAATACTGGATTGCCTTTTGTCTTGTTTTGTTTTCTTTGGGGGCTGTGAGCTGCAGGCAGTGTACAAGAGACTAGGGTGTAATTGTGGTTTGCTGACTAGGATTGTGGGGTAAATCTAGAGTGTAAGTGAAATTTGCTGGCTCAGAAAAAAAGTTTGCTTCACAGAAATAACAATTCGTTTAAATATTCATTTCTAAATTTCTTTTTGGGGTTCCATACTAATGTCTGTTTTTACTAAACCTTTGTCATCATACTAGACTCTAAAACTGGCCAATCCGGACATAGAGAGAGAGTGATGAGACACTGCTCCCTGTTGGTATTGAACAGCACTGCTCTTCTAGTGCAATTGAAATATTGAAGTCCCTATAGATTTTAAGCAAAATAATGTCATTTTAAAAACTGCCTAAGATTAAAAGCCTTTATTCTCCAATTCCCATGTGAGTACAAAAAACTCACAATGGAACATAAACTTTTCCAACAGGCTGAAATTTCTGCACAGAAATCCACATGCGAAGTATTTTTTTATTCTGCTAGCAACTAATCACACTGCAAATTCAAAGAATGCAGACCAGACAGTTTGCTGTTTTAAGAAAGGTTTTTAAAAAAAAATAATTCATGAATTAATAATTGCTAGTGTTAGTAATTTGCTAAGAATTAGCTAGTCTGTTGCTAACAAAACGTACTCTTGTTTTCCGGTAAACATAAAGTTAGAATGTTATGTAAATCTGAGGTTTGGTCAGTTCAGCCAACATACAACCTTTACACAACACCAACTGATCCTTTTTAACCGGAACACATAAAGAAAAAAAAACATTCCCGTTTTCACGACACTTACATTGTAGTCTTGACTAAACCCGACTTTCATTTCTCCTTTGTGTGATCATTAAGCACAAAGACATGAATAAATCCTGATCTCAGACTTCCAGTATGCGGCATCTGATTTGCTGAAGTAGACTTCCGGCAATAGTATTGTTTTCGTTTATTGTTTTCGTATATATGATGTAATTATTCCTAATTTCCACTTAATCGGATTTGCAATTTGACTTTAGGTTTTGTTTTCTCTGAATGTAGGGTGAATGTGCATAAAAGGGAAGCAGCTCTGGATTGGGTTTAGAGGAGCAGTGACTAACATCTGAGTTTGCAAAAATCATTTTTGCCGCATGCACGCACGCACGCACAAGTGCACATGAACATGTTACAGGTCTTTAACACTGCTGGGTTTCTCTCTCTGTAGCTGATCAACTCTTTTTCCACTGAGATCTCAGAGCTGAAGCAGGAGATGGTACAAACAGCACGAGAGCCAGACACAAAGCTTCTACAAGGGTGAGCTGTTTCAAACTCTCACACTGTCTTTTTTTCATATTCTTTCTTTTCCTTGCTTCCTCCTGATTGTTTACTTTCTCGCACTCTCACATTCGTACTCATCCTGACTTCTGAGAATATATATATATATATTCTCAGAAGTCAGGA